>JAKGSA010000317.1:83112-129026 GCA_033558755.1 Philaethria dido | reverse complement strand
GGGGAGAGCAATAATAATTGTATGTCGAACAGTCAAATATTTAAACGGACTTTCGCTACGGGCGAGTTTTTAAAGTCAATTTTCTTTTATTTCTTTAACAAACAACCTTTTGGAAACAGACATCCTGTTATTATTTGAGTTACATGTACTTATAGTCCAGGGGGTGGTTGTTTTTAATATATTTTTTACGAATCTTATTTTTTTTAAACCTATTTGGCAGGAAGGTAGAATGTAGGAGGAATAAAAAGACCAGTAGCTGGCTGGCATAGCAGGGTCATAAAAAATCTAATGTTAAGACACTCCGTTTTCCAATTTATTACATTAAATTGCCTAAATTCAATACATTGCGTGCTAAGTAGCGAAACTCAACGACGACCTTTGTCTTAGCACAGCATAGATATTAAAATAATTTAATTACAACAATTGGCAGTAAGAATAAATGCCTTTATTGGCTGATCATATGGAAACTTTGTTTAGAGGTTGGAAACAATGACATTTTAATGTACTTTGCTTTACATTGCGGATTAATTTCACAAACATTATGTATTTTCTTATTTTTACTACTCATGTGATCTTCATTAAATGTGAATCGCTAGTTATCAAATAAGAAAGAATCATTTTTTCGCGACCACTATTATGTCAAAGACGAACCGCCAAATATCTTATGATGTGTTCCGGTTCGATGGCATGTAAGCCAGGTTTTCCCCTTTCCCACCCATCCTTTCCCCAAAATGTGGTGGTTCCGATAGCGGACTACTACATTGTCCTCCCCTTCCATCTGTATCCTCTAGGTTGGCAACGCATCTAGTACATCTCTTGTGTTGTAGATGTTCATGGGCAAAGGTAACCACTTACCATCAGGCGGTCCTTCTGCCCGTTTGCCATCCGGTATCCATAAAAAAAAAAAAAAAAATCATCAAAATTGGTTTACCCAGTAATAGGTTATACCCAATACCGCAATTAATCATATAATCGAATTGTGAACCTCCGCCTGTCACGGCGCAGAGGCACATGCGTGAAAGTGCACTCCAGGAAATGTTAGTATTTTCTTCATTTCCTGGGTTTGGCGGGAGTGGCGGAACTCAGTACGCAATTCAGCGGAAAGTGGGGAACGGAATTGTTGTAAGAAAACGGAGTGTCTTAACACTAGGTTCTCAGGTTCCCTCTGCCTACCCTGCTATATGCGGGATACAGCGTGAAGTTTAAAAAAAGAAAGAACTTCTGCCTTTTTTGAAGTTGGTAAATAGGTAATTGTAATTTTCATAAAAACAATTATTATTCTCACCACTAAAGTAAATAATTACTCAAACAATTATTTTGTGCAATATATAGTTTATTTAACTAACTTTAAGGTCAACAGTCGTAAACACAAATGACGTTAGGTTTTTACTGTCGCCTCCTGTAATAGATAATATTAAATTTAATAATTTTGTAAATGGAAATTGTATTTCTTGTACTGATGTTGCTAAGCATGGTGGTCTGGCATTTCGGATATATTTTCTCTGGAGACATATATATATTTGAAACAAAAGCTTTGTACCCCATTTCACGAAAATTACCGCGGACATAAGAGAATGAAATTTCGCTCACTTATAGGTTTTATAGCGAAGAAGTGCAGAATGGTATCTTTTTGAAATAATACATAAAAATATATTAAATTCATAAAATAAATGTTACACACACATCATATGTGTACATAAAGTGACATATATGTTGCTAGGCAACGCGTTGTTAGCGCGTCACCGGGGATATTAGTATTATTAAAACCATTGTGGTACAGTAGGGCAGTGTCTGTTTGAATATGCGATGATTGTGGGTTCCATCCATAAAGTAATCATTGTATTTAAAATGAGTTATTGTTTGTAGTTTAATTTGCGTGTTATAGTTTTATTATTGCTTATAAATTCGAATGTACAATGTAACATTTCATTTTTAATAGGATTTTCTAAAAAGGAAGAGATTGTCAATTCGACTGTATTTCTTAAGTCTGAAGCAACATAACCTTTTACTGGGTGAACTAATTTTCATGACTCTTTTTTATATGATAGCTAGTGCTTTTGATGTGGTCACATTTAAATTTAATTAAGATCTGATGAGTAGTTTTTGAGTTATTCGTAATTATTTCCATTACTTTTAAGTACTCCTTTTTTGTTAAAACCTTGATATATTATTAATAAATTTATTCATTGATTTATTTACTATTAAATTACAACTAAAAGTTATATAATATTCAAAAGAAATATCGTTTAATTGAAGTAGAATTAGCTTGTCATTAACATATAACACGAATATGAAACAATCGCTTTCATATTTCATATAGTTCTTGCGTATTGTCTTCTTCATGGTGCGGTATTACTAGTTATGTAACATAGAGATGATATTACCACAAGCCAAAGAATAAACAGTTTGTGCGCCGCTTTCTGCACAAATTTGAGACATTGCGTGTTAAGCAGCGGAAATTAACGCCGCGCTTTGTCTTACCAGCGCAGAGAAATCAAAATACTTTAAATATATTAATTCCCCAGTGGTAATCAAAACAAATAGTCGCGTTTACAGTTGAAATCTCTTCCACTTCGTCGCGCTGGCCTTATTGATTTAATAATTATTATGTTTTAATTCCACATACAAATAATATCTAAAATAGATATCATTTGTAATTAACATTAAATAGTTTTTGTAAAAATAAACAAATTTAGATTTAAGTAATGAAAATGTAATACAATATTCATGACAGATAGAATAAAGAACTCATTGTTAACAGAAACAAAAGTACAGACCGTAACGTTGTGCGTAAAAAGTAAAAAAAATTGTAGAGCACCATATTACAGGATAGATAGAGTTTTAAAATACTTAATTTTCCATATTCCACCTGAATTAAGTGGCAGAATTTCACGCCATGCCTTTCTTACCATGCCATGCCTTTCTTACCAGGGTGGAGACAATAACTTAAAAAATAATCCACCCCCTAAATGGGAATCGTACCACTTAGCCAGACCCACTATGCTATGGATATTACTATAAAAAAATATCAAATCAAAATAAATTCTGTTATTTATTTTCGTCATCAAAAGAAAATGTACATAAATTAGAATTTCAATAATATTAAAAAAATCACACCTTAATAATTAAAATCACACTACAAACCACTCTATACAATGATTCCCAAAAGAACATTAGCTATATTTTCACATTTAGCACCTTATTTCGTAAAAAATAAAGTCCAATTTCTTCTACCACATATCTAAGCCAAAAGGCACCATACCAAAATAAAGGATCAGTGGGCAAGAGCCCGGTGAACAAATCGCTAATTTACATAAAACAAATACTGAAGTCACGTTTTTAGTATAAAAATTGTACCTTTGGTGATATTTGATGCTATCTCCGTAACACTTGCAATGAATATATAGTTCCAAATGTATGAAGAATTTTCGTACTTTTTTAAATTCTTATGGGTCACAAGTTCAACTTCTGCCTTAATAAATGTATATGATCAAAAGTGTATTGTTTTCGAAAAGGGCATAAATAAGTAAAATGGTGTGAATTGAATGCTTTATTCGAAATTCTTACTTCTTACTAATTTTATAATTGCGAAAGTAACTCTGTCTGTATGTCTGCCTGTTACGCTTTCACGCCTAAACCACTGAACCGATTTTGATGAAATTCGGCATGAAGATAGAATACTTTTTATTGTGAAAAAAATGGTAGAAGAGGTTGAAATGGGGGATGAAAGTTTGTATGGAAGGTCCTTATTGTCAAACATAAAATCATGTAAGATAGTTCAACTGTTTACAACTTTCACACCTAATCCACTTAACCAATTTTGACAAATAGTCTAGACCTTGGAAAAGACAATAGGCTATTACCAAGTCGCGCAATATAACCGAATTCCACGCGGGCGAAGCCGCAGGCAGAAAGCTACTTTTAATATATTTATACTGACTGTAAAACCTTAAATTCAGTATTTTGCCGTTTTCGTCGGGATTTTGTGAAATCCTGTCTTAATTTTTCTCTACATTCCTTAAGAAGATTATATACCAAATTTCATCTTTCTGTGGCTAGAAATTTTGCTAGTACGTTGTCTATCAGTCACTTGGTAACCTTAATAATGAGGTAAATAAGATAAAACTGGAATTCACGAAACTTAAAAACTATCACTTGATTTATAGCTTGTGGACCTTTATTACAAAAACATGCCAAACTGCCCAGTCGTGATGCATAAATGTGCAACTGTAAACGCGACAGGTTCTGGGTTTGAATCGCATTCCAGGAAATGAAAATATTAAATATTCACTATAATTAATAATTTAATATCTTAATTTCCTCGCTCTGGTAACAAGGCAAAGTGTGGCGTTGAGTTCCGCCGCTTATCACGCAAGGACTCAATTTGGTGGAAAGTAGAGAACAGAAATTTTAATAGAGCGGAGTGTCTTAACGCTAGGTTCTTAGATTCCCTCTGCCTACTTTGCTATGTGCAGGATATAGCGAAAAGCTACAAAAAATATGCCATAACACAACATAAAATTATAATTAAATTACAACCACACCTAAAAACGAAAATTATTTTCCTTGAATATACTATGAAATAATATCAATTTCACAATTTATTACGGTGTAAATTTTGCAAGCGTCAAAGCGCAGGTCAGTGCTGTTAATTGCACACTGTTATTAGTACTGTACTAGATGGTCCATTGTAGATGTTCTGCGATGATGTGTGACCCTATATTACGTGGGGTCAACGTTTTATATGAAATGTAGAGTCGATATGAATTGTTGAGTATGTTGTGTATTGGTTGTGATGTAAGGCTTTATGTTTGTGTGTGTTGTTGTTATGTTGTCTTGTGGTTTTTGGTGATGTTGTGTAAGAGGATATTTTTGGATTTTTTTAGATAATCTTCGTATATGTATATAAAATTTTAAAAATAAAAATTGTGTGTATGTTCTTTTATTTTTCGTTGAGTTAAAAAGTGATCGCTGCGCGTTTTCTTCACTCTGTATCTCGCATACAACGGGTAGAGGGAACCTAGCGTTAAGACACTCCGTTCTCTTACAACAATTCCGTTCCCCACTTTCCGCCGAATGGAGGCATTGCGTGCTGGGTGGCGGAACTCAACGCCGCGCTTTGCCTTGTTACCAAACCTAGGAAATGAAAATACTAACATTTTCTGGAGTGGAAATCGAACCCACAACCTGTCGCGTTTACAGTCGCACGATTATTCCTCTACACCACGACAGGCATTTTATAGTATGTATTTTACAGTATGCCACGTATATACGTACTTAAAAAGGCGAATTATTTATTCCGTCAATTGGCACACAATACTATTTAGTAGGCTGTAGGAACATTGGACTCATCTTAATATACCCTTATACCCTATAAAATTTCTTAAAAATATATAAGATATACTTGAGAAGCCTTAAACATGTACTGGTAGAACTTACAGTTTCGTGGGAAATAAATATTTCAAAATACCATTATTTAAATTTAACAAGTACTTTGAACTTACTGACGAACTGGTCAGAAATAAATTTTAATTTGTACGTGGTAGATTTTTTTTATTAAGTTCACGCTGTGTCCCGCATATAGCAGGGTAGGCAAAGGGAATCAGAGAACCTAGTGTTAAGGCACTCCGTTCTCTTTCAACAATTCCGTTCCCCACTTTCCGCCAAATTGAGGCATTGCGTGTTGAGTGGTGGAACTCAAAGCCGCGCTTTGACTTGTTACCAAACCCAAGAAAATAAAAATACTGAAATTTACATTTACTGGAGTGGGAATCGAACCCACAACCCTGACGCGTTTACAGTTGCACGCTTGTGCCTCTGCACCACGACAGGCGAACTTAATTCATCATTTTTGATTTCTTCTCTTTTCCTCCTTTTGATAGTAAATACAATACCAAATGTAAATGAATTGTATTTTTAAATAATGGGGTAGTCATGTTATTACTATCTTCGGTAATTACTGTTCTTTGGAAAATATAAATAAAATTAATGCTATCCCGACACAATCAAGAAATATTTGATTATAAACGTAATAAGCTTGGGTTCGGTTCTGATCAGGTATATTCAAAAATCACTTCTAAACAAATAGTGAAAGGGCCACTTATTTAAAAATAATATTTATTTTTTATGATAGAATAAAATTAATTATACTAGCTGTGCTTGCGTTGAACTCGTTTTCTAGAGCGAAACTTGAGCAAGCTCTACTATGTCCTATGAAATATTCTTTTTGTTTATTTACGTAAAAAATGTCTTTGATACAAGAATGATACTATTTATAGTATATGATAAAATAATATAATCTTGAAATTGGACAAGTGACCTTCATATAGGTATGTGATCTAATGAAGAATTACCATCATAAAGATTTCTGAGCTCTTATGTAATTTCAGCTTTATGCATTAGCTAGAAAGAACTTATAGTCAACTCTATTCTTTATTTTTTGTCCAAATTAGAGAAATTGTGTTATGAATGACGAAATTCCACGCGTAATACCACCGAAAATAATTTAAGTTTGATCGTTTCTTCGAGCGGATCGAACCCACTATCACCGCTTTTACAAACATATGCTGCTGACCCACTACGCCTTAATGGCTGTGTATGGTGATATCTATAGACTAATTAATTTAAAATACACCCTTAAATACAACTTAGTTTATCACAACCGGAAATACACCATACAAAGTTGTTTTATTCTCTTCCAGTCGTATTTCATCTCCTCATTGCTTTATAAGGTCAAAGGACAACAAACGTCAAAACAATATCGCCTAAGCCACGAATCTCCTGTCTCAACTTATAATACTTAAGAGATACTTACCATGTACTCTCGCGTGGGTGTGAACTCATCAAGTGTAGGCTTTACAGCCAGTAATTACTTTCCAATGCTATAAACATGATTAGGCTTGTTATCCTGTGATTAGGCCATGCTTTATTGTATAAATATAGAGAAGAAACTGTTGTAGCGCAGTGGACCAGCTTTTGTTTCCAAACGCAATTGGTCGTGGATTTAATTCCCACTAGAGGGAATGATATTAATTATATTTAAATTATTATTATTTCTTCACTCTTGTAAAATCATTCGCGGCGTTGAGTTCCGCAAACATAACACTCTATGTATCGAATTCCGGCGAACGAAATATCTTGACTCTGGATTTAAAGAGAACTCTGAACCCGCATTGCAGGGATAAAGCGTGAAGTTATTTCCTTTATTTATTATTAGTTTCACCTGATTTTATCTGTCTATATAAAAAAATTATCGCGGCGTTGAGTTCCGCCACTCAGCACGCAACGCCATAATTCTGCGGAAAGTGGGGAACGGAGTGTCTTAACACTAGGTTCCCTCTGCCTACCCTGCTATATGCGGGATACAGCGTGACGCTATGTATGTATATAAGAAAATCTTTATCCTCTATTATGACATATTTTCCCGTGTTTTTTCACCTAATTATTTACTTTGACAATCAGGATAACCGGAATTATTTAAATATAATAATATTTGTAATTTCTGTAATAAGACAAAGGACGACTTTAAGAACCGCCACTTCATACGCAATGTTTCTATTTCGAGCAGAAGATGTAGAACGGAATGTCTGGTCACTAGGTTATCTCCGATTGTTATACAGAAAAAACATGAATAAAACAAAGAAAACGTCTAGTAAATATTAGTATTAGCCGAAATTATAATTCAAAGTCATAATATAGAGTTAATTTGATGGACGACAAGCTTTTAGGTTGATTCTCAAAGTTCGCTCTGGTAATGTTCCAAAGTTTTTGCGAGTGGGAGTGACCTTGATGTGATTTATGAATTGTAAAATATAATTTTGCTATGTAATGTTGAGAAAAATAGATCTAAGTTTAGTTGTGGTATGACTATATGTCGTAATTGTGATGCTTTTGCATGTCGACCGGAATTATTTATGAGAATGTTTATATTAGATAGAGGCCTTCGTGGCGTGGTTGTGGATTCGATTCCCATTCGAGAGAATACCTCTTGTTAACACATCTTTACTGTGATAAGAAATAAAATGAAATTGACTCAATACTTTTTTTTTTATACCACGACGGTGGCAACAAGGCACACGGCCCACCTGATGGTAAGTGGTTACCGTGGCCTATGGACGCTTGCAACACCAGGGGCATCACTTACGCGTTGCCGACCCTTCAAAAACCTATTTATTCCCCTTTTCCCAATTGTTACACTAAAATCTCAAACATAATTACTAGATGGTTATATAATACAAACGTACCAATACATTGTTTCTCATTTTGCTGGGAAAAACAATTTCGATGCTTTTTTTTATACGTTGGCTAGTGCTTTTGATGTAGTCCTATTTAAATGTAGCTAAGGCAAAGCTAAATAGAGTAATTTTTGAGCTATTCGTAATAATTTTACTTTTTAATATACATACTAGAGGGTAATTAATGAGAACCTAGTATTAACACATTTCATTGTCCAATTCCAAGACAATACGTGTCCACTAGCGCAACTCAACGCCGCACATAATCTCACCTACATACCAAATTAAAATTAGAATAATATTCATAACATCAACACAAAATCAATCCATGTTACGTACATTGTAGTCGTGAGACCGCTCTGACTCACTCATTCAACAATCACGAACTAATTGTCTTGTTTCACCGAGATGGTATGCGGGAATGTATAGAATTGACGTTTGTGTGAAATTATTAGGCTTGTACTCTTATTCTCTTAAAGCAGATACTTGACTATAATGGCAAATTGATATTGAAATAAAAAAAAGCAAAAAAAAAACACGGTGGTCAGAGAGCCACTTCCCGCCCAATTTCAAAAGCAGTGCTCATTTGCAGTTGCGCTGGTAAGCGCGGAGAAATGAAAATAATTTAAATATAATAATTTTTCCGAGTGAGAATCAAACCCACAACCACTCTTTGCGGTCAAACGCTGTCCCAATGCACCACCATGGACTCAATAAGGCCTCAGAAGACCAAAATATGTAGATAGAAATTAGAGTCATCGTGATTCTATTAGTTGATCTTTAGTTATTAAATTATTCTTCATTTTATTTTTTGGAAATAGAAATCGTAATATTAGACTGAATGGATAAAGGAAATCAGAGTGTCTAAGAATCCTACTGGTGACAATTATTTTTTTTTAATTATTTTAATTTTGCCACAAAACGCGGTGCTGAGTACTGCTAAACACGCCTTCATACTGGGTGGATGATAGATAACTGAGTGTTTCGAGTTTAGGTTCTTTCTGAACGCTGGTACAAGCGTAAAGCTGCAGAAAAATAATTAAACAGAGAACGGAGTAACTAAGCACTAGGCTGCTATAAAAATATTGGACTGTATGTACAGTGGCGATAAAAATCTACTTTATAACAGGAACGGAGTGTCTTAACACTAGGTTTTCTCTATTAGCAGAGAGCAAGCATTCAGAAGCAGCTGCTTATACTGTATATATAGAAGAAAATACCTCAATAAAAGTAAAATTTTAATATAAATTACCATTTTGTAAATAAAACCCATGAAACATGTATGTTCATGCATCGTGGGTAAGTAATCTTTTAAATCTTCAAGATGTAACGCGTAGGCGCGTACAGCTGGCGCGAGTAGATCATATCGATTTAATGATTATAAATCTACTATTACCATTCAAAGCTTAATGTTTGTGCAAATGTAATGTAGGATGATTTAATAAAGATTAGTGGTTGTGGGTTCGATTTATGTGTAGTCTTTTTATATATCATATATGCGTGAATATGTATTTAGGATATCCTAACGGAGTGTTAAGACACTACGTTCTCTCAATTATTGAATGAAGCATATTTTATTGGCCTTTAATATTCATGTTTGAATGGAGTATAGGGTCTAGTTAAAAGTAAAAGATAGCTTTATAAAATTCAAATAATCACTTTGAATTTTACATATTCAGTCTAATTACTGAAACTTTATATTCCATCTTAATTCTTTTTTATCTTCGAATCCACAACCAACTGCATTAACAATGACATGCTTTCCCACTGCGCCACGATGGCCTGCTTCGAGCTGTCAATTAGTCAAAGCTCATAATAAGTGTACGGTAAAAGAAATATAAGTTTTTTTTACCACTTTACCCGCATTTTCCCGCATAGCAGGGTTTTTGGAAAAAATCTCGTGTCAAGATACTCTCCTGCTTTCCACCTAAAACCTCTTCAACTCTCTCGTCCGTCCGTCCCGGGTTGCGTCTTGCCAATGTGGGGAAATGAAAATAATGAAAATATAATCATTTAACTGAGCGAGGATCGAATCCACAACTAATCGGGCTTACAGACAGACACTGTCCCACTGCGCCACTATGGTCTTTTAGTCTGTCACTTTGTTCTGTTAGGTTGTTGTTAAAACAAAGTTAACTGTACTAATAGGCAAAACTACTGGCCATAGAAAGCTGAAATTGGGCATGTAGACTCAATAGAGAGTATAAGGGAGTTCTAAGAGAGAATTTCTTAAAATCCCTATGAATATGGGAAAATTAACGCCTGTCGTGGCGCAGAGGCACAAGCGTTCGACTGTAAACGCGACAGGTTGTGGGTTCGAATCTCACTCAAAGAAATTATTATATTTAAATTATTTTCATTTATCGGCTCTGGTATATAGCATAGCACGGTGTTAGGTTCCGCCATTGAACACATGATTTCTTGAATTCAGGCCACAAAAGGCGAATGGAGAGTCTTAACACAAGTTTCTCTCTGGCTACCCTGCTATACAGGATAACACGTGAAGCTGTTTTAGTCTACACAAACGAGATCACGGGATACAGCTAGTAGTCTAATAATTTATTAATCTCACAAAGCTAACATTTACCAACTATGTCTCAGTACAAAGTGCGGGATCATCATAAATTGAAATCACGAGCTTATTACGTTCCTACGAGTTTGTAATCAAAGGCATATTTAGTTGCAATGAATCCTATCGTTAGTCATTGTTTAGTTGTAAATGTGGGAATTGTGATTTTGGCCTAGAATCTAGGTATTTGGAGTTATAATCTAGAAAAATATTTTTAGTATAAAATTTGAACGCAACGGAATTCGAACCTGCACCTCTTGGAAAGTGTCCAAGCGCTCTGACCGCTAAGCTATGCATTCTTGTCCAATTTCATCGAATTTTCGTTTCTTTTTTTCGTCTTATATAATAATAAAAATACCTAATCTATATTTATAATAACTATATTTGTCACTTCGTTCTGGCTGTTTAGATATAACATATGTTTTAAGATAATAGAGAACCCAGAATTAAAACCCAGAATAGAGATATTTTGTGTTGAGTGGTGGAAATTAATGCCGGGCTTTGTGTTACTCATACGAGAAAAAAAATAATTTCAAGTGGGAATCGAATCCACAAACAATTGCGTGAGTAGTCAGCCATTGTGGCCCATAAAGTATTTTTCTTAATAATTCTCCTTTTGGCGTGTTAGAAAAAAATTATAAGAGTAAATTTTTATAATGCACGCGTACACCGTCACGAAAATCCGACACCGTGAAATTCAGCTAGTCAATATTTTAGTTTTTTTTTAATTATGTGCAAGATTTTTTTATAATATTTAAAAAATATATTTAACAAGATGATGCGCTATAATGAAACCTTCTTTCGATGTATAAAATACCTTTTTTATTATTCGTGTTATTTCGCTACAAACAAGCATGCAACTGTAAACACGACAGGTTGTGGGTTCGATTTCCACTCCAGGAAATGTAAAATTTAGTATTTTAATTTCTTGAGTTTAGTAAAGAGGCAAAGCGCGGCGTTGAGTTCCGCCACTCAACACGCAATGCCTCAATTCGGCGGAAAGTGGGGAACGGAAATGTTGAAAGAGAATGGAGTACCTTAGCACTAGATTCTCTGGTTCCCTCGCCTACCCTGCTGTATACGGGATACAGCGTTAACTTAAAAAATACAATTTTTAAAAAAAGATTTTTATCTTTTTACGCTAAAGAAGTATAACTTCTTACGTGCTTACATATGTACACGTAGGATTTTTTTTATTTTAAAAATTACTAAAGCCTTATAAAATAAGTTGGTTATATTTGAAAGTTGGATGTGAGTCGTAATAAAATGTTAGCAAGGGCACATGCAGACGCGCTCAGATTGATCGCTATCCGGATTCACGGCATAGGAAAGTTTAATATGGACATTTTGAAATTCTACAAAAAAATATTTTTTTATTAAAAAAAAAATAGAAAACATGCAAAAAAATTAATGAAGACAAAACTAATCATAGACTGTTTGAGACGAGATAAAGAGGCGCGGATTTGAGTAAAATTTAGTGACCTATTTTTACTATTAGAACTTATCTTTACAAGGTCACTATCAAAAATAGATATTTAGGATACACTAATCTGAAAATATCTTATAGCTTATAATTTTTTTTTTGTATGGACTGGATCAAGTTAATGTTTTATTTAAAGCATCTGAGTACGGTTTAGATTGTATCAGTTTTCTATGGAATATTATCACTGTGCTAATTTGGCTTACTAATTTTTCCGGTCTGATTTCAAATTGAATTACGCTTATATATCAACATATGTATGTAAGTGTCAATTCATACAAAATATCATCAATCATAATCATCATCAAAATACAAAATATCATACATCCCGCATATAGGTAAAGAGTCAAATGCCAAGACACTCCGTGTCACTTTCCGCTCGATTACGTGAATGCACGGAGTGACAAAACTTTGAAATATATCTACCAATATTAATGTTAAGGCACTCCGTTCCACTTTTCTTCCGATTTTAAATCTTTACGTAGAGTGGCGGAACTCAACGCCGTGGATTAAAACATACCCACAAGCTTAATTAAATTATTTTACTATATTATACAGGTATATCCATATAAACATATCGCATTGTACGTAGGCGTCGATACGCGAGCGCATCTGTTGCACGACTCAGCTTCCATAGTCTGATAGTATTGTCATGGGAACGCCACATCCGGCCATTTTATTTACTTTATATCATGAATTTCATTGAGAATAAAAATAATTGCGAAATACTTGTGCATACAAATTGTATAATTTTCTAGATCTTTTTTGTTAGCTAACTTCAAGAAAAGAGATTCGCAAAGCGACTGAATTCTTTTATGTGCCGCCTAACTTTTTACTGGGTGAACCAATATTGATGATTCTTTTTTTATATGATAGATAGTGCTTCTGGCATAGTTATATTTCAAATAAGCTAAAAGTTATTCTTAGCGATTCGTTTTTTTTATTATTACAAATTGACGTTTCATTCCACTTAACACGGTCGTTATAGAAAACTTAACATTACGACATTCCTTTCTGTCACAAGAGCACTCTGTTCTCCACTTTTTAGACTTGTTATTAAATATATTTTTTCGTTTATACGTTCGTTCGTGTAATCATAGGATTAAAGAACTAAATTATACTTAGCTAGAGGACATTGTGGAGCATGGGATAAAGTCTGATCATAATAACGCTTGATTTTGGGTTCGATCCCCATTCCCAAAGATTGTACTTAAATTATTTTCATTTTCTCGCTCTGGAATGACAAGTATCGTAGTATTCAATTTCGTCATCTCAACATCTAAAGGAGAACAAAGTGTCTTAACACTAGGTTTTCTCTGCCTATCCGGTAAGTATTGTTAGAAAAAATACAAAACACAAAAAAAAAACAACACGTTAATATTATAAAATTACATTGAATTTAGCCATATTATAACTGAAGCGAGTATTCCCAACGATTCGATCGATTTACTTCATAATACGGTAGTAATTGTATGGGGGTGTCATCGTGTCATATTAAAATGTCATCAACGCCTTGTTAATGTGAGAAACACAACCGGAAAGAGGTAACGGAACTAAATTTCCTATACGGTTAATAAAATATGATTATTTTACCTTAAATATCCTAATACGCCTGTCGTGGCGCAGAGGCACAAGCGTGCGACTGTAAACGCGACAGGTTGTGGGTTTGATTCCCACTCCAGGAAATGTAAAATTTTGTAATATCATTTCTTGGGTTTGGTAACAAGGCAAGGCGCGGCGTTGTGTTTCATAACTCAACAGGCAATGCCTTGATTCGAAGGAAATGGGGAACGGAAATGTTAAAAAAAAATGGAGTGTCTTAACACTAGGTGCTCAGGTTTCCTTTGTCTACCCTTCTATGTGAGGGATACAGCGTGAAGCTAAAAAAAAATATTGCCCTGAGTAGGAATCGAACGCACAACCAATCGTCTTTACAGTCAGACGCCGACTACTCAGTAATGGTAACATGTGTATCTATTAAATAACATTGCTTAGGTGACTTTAATGTTATATCGAACACTAATAAAATCGATTTTATGAGGGCAAGAAGTATACAAATCGCGCTTATCTAAAAGCTTAAAGCTTTAAGCTCTACTCTTAAGTAATGTTAACAGGGGCAATTATAATTAAAATAATTGATACACATTGTATCAAATAATATTAAATTAAAAAAAAAACGCCTGTCGTGGCGCAGAGGCACAATCATATGACTATAAACAGGACAGGTTGTGGGTTCCATTCCCACTCCAGGAAATGTAAAAGTTAAGTATTTTCATTTCCTGGGTTTGGTAACAAGGCAATGCGCGGCGTTGAGTTTCGCTAACAACTGAACGGAAACGGAACGGTTGTGTTTAGCAAACAAGCTCTGACATCGTATAATATTGGCTTCCCTAAAAATTACCGGCTTCCCTAAATAATATTCTTTATTCAAGTAGGCTATTATAAGCACTTTCGAATCGTCAATTTACAAAGGTGTCAGTCGTGTTAGTCCTAACGGAAGCTACCACCGGTTCGGAAGGCAGTTCTGCTGAGAAGAGCCGGCAAGAAACTCGACAGTTGCTCTTTTCGAATTAAAATTTTTACAATAAATATTCAACTACGATGAGCCTCCCGGGTGAGCGTCAACAGCATTTAATTCCACACATATCATTATAGTATTCTTGGACAGAATAATATACTTTTTCCAATAATACGTTCTTAATTTTAACTTTAAATTGTTGATGTAAATCCCTAAATATACATCGGCTTCCCTTAATTTACCGGCTTGCCTAACTAAAATTTTCACCCCTCACCACAGGAAGCTACTCTTTTATTCAAAAGAGCAGTGTGTATTTCATAATATTCATATATTGCGAAATCCATATCTTACATCTATGATGAAATAACCTATTAGGGTAGTTCTATTAATAATTGCTATCATCTGTTACCGTATTTACACCGTCGTTAAATTTATATACAATACTAGCTATATCCTGCGACTTCGTTTGCTTAGATTGTAAAACTTACATACATGCATACATCGCTTCATCCCTCATATACCAGGGTAGGCAGAGGGAACCTGAGAACCTAGTGTTAAGACACTCCGTTTTCCACTTTCCGCCGAATTGAGACATTGTAAAATTTAAAACCTCTAAAAAGTCTCTTAGTGCTCCTCTATACTTCCCAAGGAGCTTATTTAGTTTGTACGAATGTTTGTTACTCTTTCACGCAAAAACTACTTAACGAATCTAGATGAAATCAGTAATATAGCTAATATATAGATTTTGATAATCTAGAATATACAAAGACTTACAATATATTAAGTTTTTCAACATATCGCGCTTAATCTTGCTAGTTATTCCCTCGAATGGATATGTAAGCCACAACCAAACGCGGTTAGAGTCAGATGCTGCTCCACTGCGCCATTATGCGTCAAATTTTAACTAAATGAATTTACGCCAAAGATTGCGTTTCATTGAATTATATTAATTTCTTCCTGTCGTGGCGCACATTCACAAGCGTGCAACTGTAAATGCGACAGGTTGTGGGTTCGATTCCCACTCCAGGAAATGGAATTTTTCATATCCTGAGTTTGGTAACAAGGCAAAGCGCGGCGTTGAGTTCCACCACTCAGCACGCAATACCTCAATTCGGCGGAAAGTGGGAAACGGAGTGTCTTAACACTAGGTTCCCTCTGCCTACCCTACTATATGCGGGAAAAAGCGTGAAGCTATGTTTATTCATTTCTCGACTTTGATGAAATAAAACACGGCGTTGAGTTTCGCAACTAACATGCAATGTCTCTTATTTCAAACAGAGAGTAGAGAGCGGAGAGTCTTGACACTAAATTTTTTCTGACGATATGATGACCCTCCCATGATAAAAAGCGTGAAACTGCCAAATGACATCACAAATAACATTTAGTACTGTCCAAAGTGGTTAAATACAAAAATTACACAATATGCCAACTACGTCCATAATAAATACGACAAGTGAATGATGTGTGGAAAACGTAATAAACGTACGCTCTTCAAACAATGTTTTTTTTTGTAGACGTGCGATTTATTAACCGATTTTGAAAGAAGGAGGATGTCTATTCGACTGTTTTTTTTTATATACATAACTTTTTAATGGGTGAACTAATTATGATGTATTTTTTATATGATAGCTAGTGCGTGTCATGTGATTGTATTTAAATTTAGTTATGATTTGTACAATAGTTTTTGAGTTATTCGTAATTATTTAACTTTTTAATGCATTTATAAATTTAGTTTCCTTTTGAAGTGGGGAACCGAGTGTCTTAACACTAGATTCCCTCTGCCCACCCTGCTATTTGCGGCATATAGCATGAAGCTAGGTATGTATGTTTTATTAAAATTTTAAATATTTAAACTCCACTATATGCAGGATACAGCGTGAAGTTAAAAAAAAGGAAAAGAAAAAAAAAAGAAAAAATATATATTTAAACTTATATTAGGTTGCTTATCTTTTGAAAAGTAACCAAAGGGTTATTAAAATTGATAATGACTAGTTAATATTTCTATGTTGAAAAATATGCAGAGAGAACCCGTGTGTGTTCTCGGTTCTCCACCCTCCGTTTTCCGTGTCACTTATAAAATCATAAATGCATACTTTTAACAGCAGGGATTTGGAATTTATCAACTTAATCACGCCTTACGAATATAATAAACATTTTGGGAAAAGAGTAAAAAAAAAATATATTTTTTTTTTTATTAAACTTTCTATTTTAAGACCTGTCGTAAATCTGCTGAAGCCAAAGTGTTGCAAATTGTATGTGTTGAAAAATATTTATATAACGCGTTAAGCATGTTCTGACATTATTGATAGGCCTTATTGTTATCTGTTTGCGTTTAGTATTACATTAATGTTATTTTTTTTTTAACTTCACGCTGTATCCCGCGTATAGCAGGGTAAGGGTAGGGAGGGAACCTAGTGTTAAGACTCTCCGTTTCCCACTTTCCGCCGAATTAAGGCACTGCGTGCTGAGTGGTGGAACTCAACGCCGCGCTTTGACTTGTTCCCAAACCCAGGAAATGAAAATGCTAAACTTTTACATTTCCTGGAGTAGGAATTGAACCCACAACCTGTCGCGTTTACATTCGCACGTTGACGTCACAATAGGCGTCTAGGCGTATATTAATGTTATTTTTCATATTTATGTATATTAACTGTATCCTGCGACTTTTTTGTATGGCCTAGGAAACCTACCTTACTGAGGGACTGATAGAGAATATATGAGAAATTTTAACATAGAGAGCTGAAATTTGGCATGTAGGCTCCTTAAGGAATACAGGAGAACATTAAGAAAGGATTTCTAGATTTGTACAAGAAATAATTAAAAATTTAACACAAGAAGAAAACCTACTTCAACTAAAATACACTTAAAAGTATTACGAATAACTCAAAAACTATTCAGATATTATATAAATTTAAATGAGACCACATCAGAAATTATTGTATAAAAAAGGAATCATGAAAATTGGTTAATCCAGTAAAAAGCTACGCATATAAAAAAAATACAATCATTTCATTACGAATAACTCAAAAACTATTTGTTAGATCTTAACGAAATTTAAATGGGACCACATAACAAGCACTACCTATTGTATAATATAAATAAAAACAGTGAAATCAATACTTCTTTTTCTAAAGTCAGTTAAAAACAACAATTTCAAAGGTGTGCAATAAAAATCGCCATCCTAATAGCATTACCTTTATCATTCCCCTTACGATGTATCGTACCATCTCTTAGGCGACAGATATCAATTTATAAAGTAGACCCAACACGAGGCAACAAAGCGAGGCATCTCATTAATATGGGCTAGTTGCTAGATGAGAACAGTTTTTACTTTTTTTTTATTTTTTTTAGCTTCACGCTGTATCTCGCACATAGCAAGGTAGGCAGAGGGAACTTGAGAACCTAATGTAAATACACTTCGTTACCCACTTTCCGCCGAATTGAGGCATTACGTGCTGAGTGGCGGAACTCAACGCCGCGCTTTGCCTTGTTACCAGAACGTGAAAATAAAAATACTACATAATAATTATTGTATTTAATATTTTCATTACCTGGAGTGGGAATCGAGCTCACAACCAATCAAATTTAAGTAAAACGCTTTCGCACTGTACCCTAACTTCTCTTCGTATAAAGAATAATTTTAACCGATTTCAAAAATCAAGGAAATTATCAAGTCGGCTGTATTTTCTTATGTGAGAGGATTTTTTTAACTCGGTGAACTAATAACGATGATTCTCTTTGTATATGGTAGCTAGTGCATCTTATATTATTCTAGGCAATACGACTTAAAGAGGGGAACAGAAAAAAATAATAGAACGGAGTGTCTTAACACTAGGTTCTCAGATTCCCTTAGCCTACCCTGCTATGTACGGGATAGTGCGTGAAGCTATTTTCATCTTTGCTCTGGAAAGACAAACTGCGGCGTTGAGTTCCGCCATCTAACTCCAATCAAATACAAGATGAACACATAAAACTGAGTGATCACACGTGAAGCCAATACAGAATCTCATTTAAAGCTATTTTCTATACCAAATTATAGTAAACCGCAAATAAACTAATATTCTCATAGCAATTTACATTATAAGGATGGATATTAGAACACTTCACAAAAGTGTAGGCCGGTACAGGTCTCACGGCACCGCGACCTTACAGTTCACGTGAGCAAATGAAATCGGACGGATCAATCATAGCCTGTGTGTTGAATAATTTTGTATGGGATTACATTGTTTTTGTATATCGACGGTGGTTATGGGTTCGATTTGTGTAAAGATTTAAAGAAAGAAGGTCTTTTTTTGGGATATACTAATAAAAAATGTCGTAGCGCAAAGGGACAAGGGTGCGACTGTAAACGCGACAGGTTGTGAGTTCGATTTCCACTACAGGGAATGTACTATTTTCTTTACCTGGGTCTGGTAACAAGGTAAAGCGCGGCGTTGAATTCTGCCACTTAACACGCAATGCCTCAATTCGGCTGAAAGTGGGGAACAAAGTGTCTTAACACCATCTAGTCTCTTTTAAGGCTGTTTTTCGACTGACCTTTTTTTCATGTTACAGCTTTATTTAGTGAGTGATACAATTTTAATGATGCTATTTTTATATGATATTTTTTATGTGGACCCACTTAAATTTAGTTAAGATAAAACAAATAGTTTTTGAGTTATTCGTAATAAATTCACTTTTTAGTGTAATTTTTTTGAAGTTGGTTTATTTAGCTTCACGCTGTATCCCGCACATAGTAATGTAGGCAGAGGGAACCAGAGAACCTAGTGTTAAGACACTCCGTTCTCTTAAAATACCTGTTCCTCACTTTCCGCCGAATCGAGGCATTGTGTGCTGAGTGGCGGAACTCAACGCCGCGCTTTGCCTTGTTGTGTTTCCGCGTTTTTGTTTAAATCTTAATCATTTCATGTAAATTAAAGAAAATCACACCTTTTTGTGATTTAAAATAACAAATCAAGTAGCTTATTTAACAAATAATTTATCTCGTGTCTGTTTCAATGTTAGCAAGCGGATATTGCTTCGCACAAAAAATGGTGACTTGCAAGGAATTAGGGTCACGCAGGTTATATGTGATGATGTAGTTTACTTATTATATTATTACTATAAATTTTAGTTTTGTTAACTTATAAATACTAATAAATACTTATAAATACTGGTAATTATATATAAAAGCTTGAATGACAAGGTGCGGCGTTGAGTTCCGCCACTCAGCACGCAATGCCTCAATTCAGCGGAAATTGGGGAACAGAGTGTCTTAACACTAGGTTCCCTCTGCCTACCCTGCTATATGCGGGATACAGAGTGAAACTATGTATGTATGTATATATGTTACCATATATTTTTTGACTGGCTAAACCAATTTTGATTATCCTTTTTCACATGGGAGCTAGTGCTTCATCATTCAACACGCAGTCTCGATTTCAAAACAAAATTAGAGAACGGAGTGTCTTGACACTACGTTTTATAAGACTACCTTTCGGAGAAAAACGTGAAGCTATAAAAACATTAAAGACTCAATAATTTAATTAAATCTAATGCATACCAGGCGTGATTAGGTTGATAAGTCCACTTTTATATACGTTTTTCTTACATCAATTATTAAATATTAAAAGGCATTAGGATTATTTTAATAATATAGTGATCAAATGATTTATTTCAAGGAAATAATCAAATTTTTCAGAAAAAATATATGGTAGTAACGTAGAAACATAATTAACATATAAAAATTACCCTGAAATGATTTACTCTAAAATATATTTAAAATTCATCAGCTTATATATCCCTGCTACAAATATATAAGGTATTAACGTTTGTTTATACTGGTAAAATATACACAGTAAAAACACAGACTATAAAAACATTTTTTTTAATCATAGATATTTTTAAATGGAATTGGAAAAATTAAATAAATCATATTAACCTAATCATAGTGACCTATTTCCTATAAGAGAACTGAGTGTCCTAAAGAGACACCTATATATGCCTATATATAGGGCTACTTTTCCTTCCAAACATAACAAATACTCAACACGAGAACCGAACCCATGACCTTCGGCGTATAAATAACGTTCACAATAAAAACCATCAATACTAAAGTAAACATACAATCTAACTCCAACATAACCCTAAGAGTCACGGTCATACAAAAACTCATCGTATTTGTAAATTATAACGCTTCTAACGCAAGATGGCGTCAGAATTGAAGTACGTTTGGCGGCAAAGATCACGCAGGGCGAGACTATTATATGTGGTGGCCATGGTTTTATGGTATGGATATTATTTAACAAATTTCAAAAAAAGGAAGTTGTCAATGTCTGTCGTGGCGCAGAGGCACAAGCGAGTGACTGTAAACGCGACAGATTTTGGGTTCGATTCCCACTCCAGGAAATGGAATTTTTCATTTCCTGGGCTTGGTAACAAGGCAAAGCCTGGCGTTGAGTTCCGCCACTCAGCACGCAATGCCTCAATTCGGCGGAAAGTTGGAAACGGAGTGTTTTAACACTAGGTTCCCTCTGCCTACCCTGCTATATGCGGGATACAGCGTGAAGCTATGTAAGTATGTATGTAGTCCCATTTAAATAAAAATAATATAATATATAATTATTTAGGCTATTTTGGCTCAGTGGTACAGCGTTTGATTATAAATATGTTATGTGGGTTTGATACTCACTCGGAGGGATGGATATTTTTAAGTTATTTTCATTTCTTCGCTTTTATAATATAAAGTACGACGTTGAGTTGCATTACTATAAATATTAGGCAAAAAAAGACGATATGAAGATAGCGTGAAAGTAAAAAAATTCTCTGGTATGACAAAACAGGAGTTGCGTTCCGCGATTTAACACGTAATGCCTTGAATTCAGGCGAAACTGGAAAACAGAGTGTCTTCTCCCTAGAATCTTCCTGACTAGGGTAGTCAGGAAGACTCTAGTGACTGTCTATATATTCTTTATTGTACTTAAAATACATGAGAGAACTTAAATATATTTTTTAGTTTACAAATGTGGACTTATCCCTGAAAGAGATCTCTTCCAGTCAGCCTGTGGAAGTGGATGAGTATGTTACAGGCGGGATTAAAGTACAAAAAAGAAAAAAAAGCAAACAACAATAAAAAGACTGAAAGACTGTGAGCTATACGACAAAAAGAAGCTGAAAGATAAATACGGTTGAAGTTAAAAAAGTGCGTCAACAATCCACGTTTCCCCCGTAGTCATGGTAACCGTACATCAAGACACATCAAGTGCACTAATGTCAGAACATTAAGATTAAGGACACTACCAACTTTACCGGAGATCGTGTTTTTTACTTCTATGTACTATTATATTATATTATAAATATTTTCAATGATTGCAACTCGATTGAATGATCTTTGTTGTTGTGGATATGGCATTATTTTAGTATATTTTTTTATTATTTTTTTTTAAATAATAAATGATAAGTCACTCTGTTCTCAATTTTCCACGCTTAATTTTTTTTTACATCTTATTTTTTTTATGGATTACGCATGGCAAACGAGAAGGACCTGATGCTGAGTAGTTACCTTTGTCCATGGACATCTACAACACCAGAGATGTTGTAGATTCGTTGCTGACCTAGATACAGATGGAAGGGGGGGGACAATTTTGTTTCAATTTTGGGGAAAAGGTGGGTGGGAAAGTGGAAATTTTGTCTTATTTGTTTATAGCACATCATTTTCATTGCATGTTTAATGGAGCTTCTTTTTCAATAGAGCGGAGATATCACAATCATTTATTTAAAAAAAATAATCTAAATAGATATCCCGTCACTAATTGTATTCACAGTCTGTTGTCCTACCGCCTCACAGCGGCTTACTCAATAATATACGAAACTTTTAATATACTGGTCCCTATAGTTTAACTAAATTTGGTGGAGACGTAAATAAAAACAAGAAACTCCACTTTCTACTCACTGTTCGAGTCACTGTGCCTTAAGAAGCGTAACTCAACGCTGCGTCATATCTCACCAGAAGAATATAAATATAATTAATATATAAACCGCATCCATACCATACAAATCACTGAACAAAAATCGGCTACCTTGACTTTTTCCAATATGTATGAAATAATTCGACATAATACCGCATCTATCGTCATTACCCGTCTCATTACTTCGTTACATTTGAGTATCACTTTTTGTTACAGTCTTGTTAATATACGTCTGTTTTGTTTCTGTTTTTATTAGGAATAGTTATTACTATTTAAATCTAGAGGAATGTTCTAGAAGCTATCGTGCTGTGGGGTTGGTTATGGGTTCGATTACCATTCGGGGTAGTTATGATATTTAAATTATTTTATTTTTTTCGCTCTCGTAAGGTAAAGCGAGGCGTTATTTTAGGCCTCTTAATAATGAATGTCTGAAATTCGGGTGCAAAGTGGTGTGTGGAGTATCCCAACACAAGGTACTCTCTAACTACCATGAAATGCGAAAAGAAACGTGAAGCTGAGAAAATCTAAGCTTACCTTAATTTAAATATGTTGATATCCTATTAATTTTGAGGATATATGTTTGTTATTACTTCACGTAAAAACTACTACACGGATTTCGATGAAACTTTACAATAATATTGTTTATACATCATAGGATACATAGGCTGTATTTTATAAAGATTTTATGTAGTCTGTTCATAATATAACGACAAGTGGTTCATGTAAAATTTGAATGTAACATAGTTTAAACTCTCTTGGGTGCCATCCAAGCGGTCTAGCCAAATATGCTAAATATCCTATAAGATTTCTAAAAGGCAGACAACTTTCTTTAACATTTTTTATTCACCTCGAATGGTCAACCTGTGGCAGTATTTCCAGGTCGATACGAGATAGGTACCTTCAAAAAAATCGTCTATTTCCACCTCAAAGGCAGATAGCTCACCTGTAGCTCCTCTGGTGACCCGAACTCTCCTTTATCTTGTTTTTTTTTTTAACTTTACGCTGTATCCCGCATATAGCAGGGTAGGTAGAGGGAACCAGAGAACCTAGTATTAAGACAGTCCATTCTCTTTCAACAATTCGTTTTCCCACTTCCCGCCGAATTGAGGCATTGCGTGTCGAGTGGCGGAAATCAACGCCGCGCTTTGCCTTCTTACGAAATCCAATAATGAAAATACTAAATTTTACATTTTCCTGGAGTGGGGATCAAACCCACAACCTGTCGTATTTACAGTCGCACGCTTGTGCCTCTGCGCCACGACAGGTTTTATCTTGTTCTTTCCATTAAAGAAATCGAACCCCGAACCAACGCGTTTACCACTGCACTATAAAAGTGTGTTTTATAAAATGATATATGATATTAGAATATAGTTTAATTAAGCCTCATACAAACTGGTTGAAAGGTCACACCTGCACCGGTACAACGATTATAAAGCTCGCGTTAACGCCAATCATCTCAGTGGATACATTTAAACCGTAATAGCTCATTAGACGTAGTGTTGCTAGTTCTAAGAATGTATTATGTATGAAAAGAATTCATAGATATATTCTAATGTATGGATATTGTATATATATATAGCTTATAGCTATGATAAGGAAAGGCTATTGTGACACAGTGGAGTAATGTCTGTCAGGCAAGGCGAGTGGTTATGGGTTCGATTCTCATTTGAAATAATGGTTATATTTAAAGTATGTAAGACTAAACGCAGGGTGGGATCACTAGGTTCACTATGATTTCCCTGCTATGCGGGATAAATCGTGAAGCTGCTTTTTCGCCTACATAAACGAATTTGCAACTCGTCTATTACATACATACATAGCTTCACGCTGTATCACGCATATAGCGGGGTAAGCAGAGGGAACCTAGTGTTTAGACACTCCGTTCCCCTTTTTCCGCCGAATTGAGGCATTGCGTACTAAGTGGCGGAATTCAACGCCGCGCTTTGCCTTGTTACCAAACCCAGGAAATGAAAAATTCCATTCCCTGGAGTGGGAATCGAACCCACAACCTCTCGCGTTTACAGTCGCACGTTTGTGGCTCCGCGCCACGACAGATATCACTTTGTTAATAAAACATTTTATATTTAATGAAATGTTAATAAATAGTTACGATGTGATTTATTGTGTTCGTAAAGTGAAAGCTTTGGCAGGCTTGTTAATCGGTACGTTACTTTTTTGTATATCATCGGCATTTCTTTTATATGTGTTATAACCAGGCGTGAATAGGTTAATATGTACATACATACATAGCTTCACGCTGTATCCCGCATATAGTATAGTAGGCATAGAGAACCTTGTGTTAAGACACTCCGTTCCCCACTTTCCGTCGAATTGAGGCATTGCGTGTTGAGTGGCGGAACTCAATGCCGCGCTTCACCATGTTACCAAACCCAGGATATGAAAAATTTCATTTCCTGGAGTGGGAATCGAACCCACAACCTGTCGCATTTACAGTCACACGTACAGGTACAGGCTTGTGCCTCTGCGCCACGACAGGCATTTGAATGATTCTGTTTTTATATGATAGCTAGTAATTTAGTTAAGAACAGATGAGTAGTTTTTGAGTTATCCATAATAATTTTAATTTTTAGTGCGTTTTATTAGAAATCAATTGCCTTTTTTTTAAAAAGGTTAACTATTTTTAAGTAACAATTTTGTTCTTACAAAGATTGGTTGGTTGGTGGTTGATAAAAAAAAAAATCAAGCAAGACTTTTGGTTAAAATGTATTAGTATCATGAAACAGATAACATTTAA
The DNA here is from genome assembly GCA_033558755.1 of Philaethria dido. Classification (NCBI taxonomy): domain Eukaryota; kingdom Metazoa; phylum Arthropoda; class Insecta; order Lepidoptera; family Nymphalidae; genus Philaethria; species Philaethria dido. The sequence goes on along the minus strand of JAKGSA010000317.1, from coordinate 103,524 downwards.
ACTTATTAATTAAGATTTTATAAAAAAAGAAACCCGACTTCAACTAAATGCACTAAGAAGTAAAATAGTTACGAATACCTAAAAATTTCTCATCAAATCTTAACTAAGTTAAAGCGAGACCACTTTAGAAGCACTAGCTATCATATGAGCTTTCTAATACAATTATATAAACCAGTGTCTCCGTTGACGCGTTAACAACGCGTTGTCTTTAGTAATGTATATGTCGCTTTGTACAAACATGGATGTCAAACCATGGTAGTGTGTGTAACATTTATTTTATTATTTTTATATACTTTTTACGCATTATTTAAAAAAGATATTAGCATTTTGCACTCCTTCTCTATATAAACTATAAGTGTGCCAAATTTCATTCTTCTCCGTCTAATAATTTTCGTGAAAAAGAATCCAAAGTTTTTGCTTCACGTATTTATATATAGATTTATCATAAACATTCACAATGTATTACTTTAAGAAAAATAAAAGTGACCAGACATGACATAGAGGCACAAGCGTGCCACTGTAAGCGCGATAGGTTCTGGGTTCGATTCCCACTCCAAGAAAATGAAAATATTAAATATCTATAACAATTACTCTTCAGTATTTCTATTTTCTCGCTTTAGTAACAATATAAAGCGTGGCGATGAGTTCCGTCTCTCAGCACACAATGCCTCAATTCCACGGAAAATGGGGAACGGAAATCTTAATAGAACGGAGTGTCCTAACACTAAGTTCTCAGTCAACAATTTTGTAAATGAACAATTTTATTATCTTTTGCTTTTATAACCTTTAAGCACAATAAAGAATTTTATTTAAATAAACTCAACGCCGCGCTTTGCCTTGTTACCAAACCCAAGAAATGAAAATACAAAATTTTACATTTCCTGGAGTGGGAATTGAACCCACAACCTGTCGCATTTACAGTCGCACACTTCACTTCCGCCACTCAACGCAATGCCCCAATTTGGCGGAAAGTGGGGAACGGAAATGTTGAAAGAGAATGGAGTGTCTTAACACTAGGTTCTCTGGTTCCCTCTGCCAACCCCGCTATACACGGGATACAGGGTGAAGTTAAAAAAAATAACAATAAATAAATAAACTTCTTTTTTTAGCTTTACGCTATCTTAACTGAGTGTCTTAACACTAGGTTCCCAGGTTCCCACCGCCTACTTTTCTATGCGAACGGGATACAGCGTGAAGCTAAAAAGAAACACCAATTACAATTGGTTAAACCGTCAAGTCGAATTCTAACACGCATCTTTATCTTAAGTAGACCATTCAATATTTTTTATGTGCGCTTCGCGTGACCCCGCGTTCGATAGCCCACAAATTTTACATTGTATTGCCATCTTTCACAACCACAAGTGTCTGTTGTCGACTTAGTATCTAGTTTTATTTTAAAAATTCAGGAATTCGAATATAAATCGATATTTAAGCTTATTATAGCTATACAAATCGATTTGTGTGAAATATTATTATCGATACATTGACACCGTTGTACATTGTTGTTGTTTTGTGCGTGTGTCGGAGTTTGTATGTAAAATATGGACTTTTCCTCGTAATTAATTTAGTTAGGTAGAGAGAGGAGTGCGGAAAGAGGAGGTGAAAGTTAATGCGCTTTTTCAAGGGGCCCCTTAAACCTACACTCGGTGAATCCATGGATTGCTAAGGAGTTTCTTCTCTATCTGTGCCGTTATACTTAGCCAAATTAGTAGTGAGAATAAACAGATATTTTTTTTTAGATTCACGCAGTATAAAGGCTTTTTTATAATTAAAATGACGAAAGTATCTTCAAATTTGGTAAACTAATTTGCAGCTTTTTGCTTTTTCCCCCACGAGTGTCAAGTCTTTTCTGTTTATTCTCCATGTTGAGTGGTGGGTGGCTACGTGTTGAGTGGTGGCTTAACGATTTTTTTTCTTATGATTTCACTCCAGGAAATGTAAAATTTAGTATTATTATTTCTTGGGTTTTGTAACAAGGCACAGCGCGGCGTTGAGTTCCGCCACTTAACACGCAATGCCTCAATTTGGCGGAAAGTGGGGAACGGAATTGTTGAACGAAATGGAGTGTCTTAACACTAGGTTCTCTGGTTCCCTCTGCCTACCTCGCTATATGCGGGATACAGCGTGAAGTTAAAAAAATATATATATTAGAAGCCTTTCCTCAGCCTCTACCAAAATATAGAATTTTTAAAATATTTGATGTAGGTTCGAAATCACCGTGAAAAGATAATATATAATACTACCATTAGATACCAAATTTAAATAGTAATTAAAATATTATTTATTCAAATAGACACTTACTTATAGAGAATAAGCACTTTTGAATCGTCAGTAAACATAAAGGTGTCAGTGTTGTGAGTCCTTCCACCAGTAAGGAAGGCAGTTCTGTTAAAAAGAGTCAGCAAGAAACTCAACAGTTGCTCTTTTCAAATAAAATTTTACAATAAATTCACAACTCTGATGAGTGAGCATACACAGCACTTAATTCCACACATAAGTGAAGAAGAAGAGACTATTGTGGCACAGTGGGACAGCGTATGACTGTAAACGCGATAGGTTGTGGGTTCGATTTCCACTGATTATATTTAAATTATTAATCGACTTCAAAAAGGAAAAGGTAATTGATAACCTTTTCCTTGTATGTATTTGACTGTACTTATTTTATGTGTGTTACCGCACAATTTTTACTGGGTTTACTATTTTTGATAATTCTTTTTCTTTATGGTAGCTAGTGCCTGTAGTTAGCACTACACTAATGTAATCTCACTCAAATTTAGTCTAAAAACAAGTTTTTGAGTTATTCGTAACAATTTTATTATTTAAGACATTTTGCTTGAAGTCAGTTGCCTTTTGTATTAAAATCTTAATTTTTTTCATTACGATGTTCTGGTAAGATAATGAAATTTAATATTTAATATTTTCATTATCTCGCTCTGGTAATAAGGCAAAGCGCGGCGTTGAGTTACACTACTCAATACACAATATCTCAAATTCAAATAAAAAGTGGACAACGGAGTGTCTTAACACTATTTTCTCTCTAAAAAACTACATCAGTACAGTATTCATATAACTTTAAACTTTAAGTCTACCAGTACGTATATGATAAAGTGCAACCACGGTATTTGTTTAAAATATATCTGGTCGTTATCCGTTGCGATGATAAAACGGTAACACGGACCACCCATCTGCCGGACCGTGGACGCGGCATGAGTTATATTGGAACTGATGGGTTGAGACTATATGGACATGACTGTGACTATCTTTTATATTTTTTATAGCTTCATGCTTTTTGTTGCAGAAGTTGGTGATTGTATCATTTTTGTGACGTTTTTTCGTTACATTGAATACTCAAAATTTACTTAATTTTTTTTTAACTTCACGCTGTAGCCCGCATTTAGCGTGGTAGGCAGAGGGAACCAGAGAATCTATTGTTAAGACACTTCATTTTTGTTCCCCACTTTCCGCTAAATTCCGAGGCATTGCGCGTTGAGTGGCGGAACTCAACGCCGCGCTTTGCCTTGTTACCAAACCCAAGATATAAAAATACTAAATTTTACATTTCCCGAAGTGGAAATCGATCCCACAAACTGTCGCGTTTTCAGTCGCACGCTTCGTCGCGTTTTCAGTGCCTCTGCGCCACGACAGGCGTTTACTTTACTTCATAAATCTACTAAATAAGATCTTAGACTATATTTGGTACATTCATAAATTAAAACTTATTTTTAAGTTACTTTGTAGTAGCTTCATGTTATTATCTACATAGCAGGGTAGTAGAAAATCTAGTGTCACGACACTCCATTCTGTGGAGATTGCACGTTGAATGGAGCTTAACGCCGTACTTTGTCTTAACAGAGTGAAAAATTAAAAATAAATTGAATATAATCGATTTATCTCCCTAGTGGAAGAACTTACAACTCGATTAGTTGTAACATACTGACCACTTCTACAGGTTGATTGGAAGAGATCTCTTTCAGGGATAAGTCCACCTTTGTAAATTAAAAAATATAATTATTTTTTCTCATGTATTTTAAGTACTATAAAGAATATAATAGTTATCGTAAAACAAAGTGCTGCGTTGAGTTAAGTCAGTAAACATACAGTGTCTAGGATTTCATACCTTAACATTATGTCCTCTTTGCCTATCCTGCTTTACGAGAATATTTATATAATATATATAAATTTTCAAAATATATTAAATCCATAACATTCCAACAATATTCGTATATCAGTGTAATTGGATTAAACGATTTCTGTCACTGTATCACCCATTGTTCTTGTGTGTCTGTTCGTCTGTGTGCTAATAACCTGTAATGTTGTTCAATATTTTATCGAGATAGTAATGTATACGATATATTAGCCGACAAAATAACATTAGCTTTAATATATTTTATCTTATCAGTATGTTTTTTTGAGTTTCACGCACACCTCACATTTAGCTGGGTAGTCAAAATTATTACTGTATGTCTATACAGTACACTTCGCTTTCCGCTTTCAGACGAAGCCTGAGATGCTGAGTGGCGAACTTTAACGCCGCGGTCTGTCTAGACTAGATCGTGGAAATGTAAGAAATTGAAAGTTAAATATTTTTGTTCAAATATGACATGCTTATGCTAAAATTTTAATAAAAAATAAAACCTACTTTTCAATAACTAGTACTAAATAGTACAATTATTACAAATAACTCAAAAACTAAGCGTCAAGTCATAACCAAAATTATATAGGACCACTTCAGAAGCTCTAGCTGTCATGTAAAAAAAGTATCATCAAAATCGATTCACCCAGTAAAATGTAACACATATATATTACATCACATAAAAAATTGATAGCATTCCCCTTTTTAAGTCAATTTAAAAAAATAAAAGCATATATTTACCTATTCAAAGTTTCCCTTGATCGGAAATCGAACTGACAACCATTGCTTTTACTTTTTAACTACCACGATAGCGTCTATTTTGAATAATGGTTAGAAATAAATCATGTATATAGATCACTTTTAGAAAAGTTGTCTAAAGGTCATATTTGATCTTTGCTTAAGGCAGCTATTAGTATGATGACATATATGTATTTCTAAGTATTTTGGAGGTAGTTTTCAATTCGACTGTATTTTTATGTATGTTACCGCATAACTTTGTACTGGGTGAACCGATTTTGATGATTCTTTCTCATATGATAGATACTATTTTTGATATGGTTTCGTTAAAATTTAGTTAAGATCTGATGATCAGTTTTTAAGTTATTCGTAATTATGTTACTTTCTAGTGCATTTTATTTAAAGTCAGTTTTTTTTGTTATAATATTAATTAAGGTTAAACTAAAAAAAAATGGGGAACAGAAATCCTAAGAGAATGGAGTCTCTTAACACAGGCAGGCAGAAAGAGCCCGGGAGCTTACTCTCGGGTTCCTTCTGCCTAACCTGCTATGTGCTGAATACAGCAAAGTTAAAAAAAATGATAGCCCTGATGACGTACTTGTATTCAAGATTTATCAACTTATTCACGCTCAGTGCAATCATTAACTCTTCATTTACCGTAAAATAAAGCAGTGTAAAAATTTAAAAAAATAAATTAATTTCAATATTTTTTCCTCTTTCGTAATTTGCGAGACCTCAAAAATACCGCTAACTTCGATCAATTTCAAGCGTAATCGCGCATAATATGTTTTTATCGTACGAAGACCATAATTTATTACCTTTATGATATGATATATTACAGTGTGTAATTAAAAGAGAGCGTTGAAAATAGTGTTTTTTCACTCTTCTACATACAGGTATGTATAATACATACATACATAGCTTCACGCTGTATCCCGCATATAGCAGGGTAGGCAGAGGGAACCTAGTGTTAAGACACTACGTTACCCACTTTCCGCTGAATTGAGGCATTGCTAGCTGAGTGGCGGATCTCAGCGCCGCACTTTGCATTGTTACCATAATAAACTTATAATTCTTAGAGTAGGAATCGAACCCACAACCTGTCGCGTTTACAGTCGCACGCTTGTGCCTCTGCGCCACGACAGACTAAACAAAACATTAAATAGTGATGCAACTCTACAAAGCAATATTTTGTCTATACTTACTGTTTCCAACTATATTTGAAACCATTAGCTTTTTTGTACTGATAGAATGAGGCCATCGAGGCATAGTGGGAGCGCGCCTGACCGTTAAAGCGATTGGTTGTAGCTTCGATTCCCACTAAGGGAAATAGTTATATTTTCATTGAGTTCGCCTCTTAATACGCAATTTATTGAATATGGACGGAAAACGGAGTGTTTAGATGCTAATTTTTTTCAGATTTCCATGCTGTACAAGATAAAGCGTGATAGCTACTTTATAATTTTATTAAGGAAATATCTGTAATATAAATAGAAAAAGTAATATAAAAATCATTTTATATTTATTTTTATATAAATGTGAGGCCGTCGTGACACAGCGAGACAGCAAATCCCTCTAAACGTGTTAATTTGGGGGTGGTTTCTATTCCATTCGTAGGAGTGATTATTTTTAAATTATTATCATTTCCTTACTCTGATAAGACAAAACTCGGCGTTAAGCTCCGCTGTCCAACACGCAAAGTATCAAATTCGGGTGGGAAGCAAATAGCTGAAACGGGAAAGAGTATTAACGTGAATGAATATGAAATTTGCCCTAATAAAATTTGATTCGATGTATATTACATTACAAATGTTTAACAATAATGATATAGTTATTAGATCATTATGATTTTCATAAAAAAATAAAACTAATTTCAAATAAAATGCCCTAAGAAGTAAAATTATTACGAACAGAAAAGAAGTCAATATTGCTTATAATAACGAACTATAAATAGACTAAATAAATTTTACATACACTGTTACATTACCATTGGCTTCAAACACGTCGTCGTCGTCAGCCAGAAGACGTCCACTGCTGGACATAGGCCTCCCCCATAGATCGCCATGTAGCTCGACTGGATGCCTCCTGCATCCAGCGCTTTCCCGCAATTTGGACTAGGTCGTCGGTCCATCTAGTAGGGGGCCGTCCCACGCTACGCCTTCCGGTTCGTGGTCGCCACTCGAGAACCTTTCTTCCCCATCGGTTGTCGGTTCTACGAGCGATGTGGCCCGCCCATTGCCACTTCAACTTGCATATTTTGAGGATTATATCGGTGACTTTCGTTCTCCTACGAATTTCCTCATTGCGAATTTTATCACGCAGGGAAACCCCGAGCATAGCCCTCTCCATAGCTCGTTGAGTGACTTGAAGCTTCCTAATGAGGCCAACAGTAAGAGACCACGTCTCAGTGCCATAAGTCATCACTTATGGCACTGAGACGTAACACACACTGGTTGAAAACCTTGGTTTTCAGGCTTTGGTTTTCAAACACACTTTTGTGTAAAATATTAATTGCTATGGCAACCCGTAAACAAGGTCTCTTTTTTTAATTATTCCTATTTCCCAAATATATGTTGTTAAGCCTCTCCATTCTCCACTTTTCTATTTTGTTTCATATGAAAAATAAAACTCAAATATTTACATACGTCTCCATATAATACAACATAATATATGTACGGGTCGTACATCAAAATTAATCAAACATAAAACTTAGATGATCAATCATTAATGTCAACAATCAATCAAGATAGAATCGAATGATCCCATTCGATTTGTATCTCGATCAAACGATTACTTACACCATTTGTAACACCGTTAAGTTATAGTTTTATACTAGCTGTATCCCGCGACTTTGTTTATGTGGACTGTATTTACTTAGCTTCTCGCTACCTATACCCTAGATGGGCAATTGGACCCTAGCAGGATAATCGGACCCAAGCAGGGTAGACAGACACACGATGTACTTTCATGTATTCTCTCCTCTACCATAATAATTTTGTTTGGTGGTAGGAGGTTCGTCCTCCGTCTGGCTCGCGACCACTATCATGTCAAAGACGAACCGCCAAATATCTTATGATGTGTTCCGGTTCGATGGCATGTAAGCCAGGTTTTCCCCTTTCCCACCCATCCTTTCCCCAAAATGTGGTGGTTCCGATAGCGGACTACTACATTATCCTCCCTTTCCATCTGTATCCTCTAGGTTGGCAACGCATCTAGTACATCTCTTGTGTTGTAGATGTTCATGGGCGAAGGTAACCACTTACCATCAGGCGTCCTTCTGCTCGTTTGCCATCTGGTATCCATAAAAAAAAAAAAAAAAAAAAGTGTATCTGGAAGAGATCACACTCTTTGCTATAAGCCTGGTCATTATGTTATAGATATCATTCAGACCTTCCTTTTAAATCACTTATACTGTGCTCTTGAAGGTCAACCGAGGCCTTCTTATTTTGCCGAATTTAAAGTTTTCCATTTTCGCACGAATTTTGAGAAATTCTCTCGTAGTACTTCTTTACACTCTATTTATCTGTTTGTACGTTGCCTGTCAGTTATTTATTAAGGCAAGTCTTTTACAAACATATTAATAAATGCGAAATTTTCTAAAGAAGGATGTTTGTTACTCTTTCACTCAATACCTACTGAACTAACCAAGATGAATCTCCACAGTATATAAATATTAGAATAAGACATAGGCAATTATTTATAAAAAAAATATGAAATTCAGAGAATTACTCGAATTCGGGCAAAAAGTGATCAACGGAGTGTCTCGATAGTACTCTACTAGATTCTCTCTCTAAAAAGATTTCTAGATGATTTAAAAGGAAAGGTTTTAATGGTTTTGATTTCGGGGGGAAATCAGAGTGTCTTACCCTTACACTAGGTTCTACCTACTACCCTGCCTGACTGACTGACTGGCATACTTACTAACCATTACCACAACGATATACAAATCCAGAATTTGAACAAACTTGATCTCAAAATCTAACTTGACGCTAAACTAGACATATTTTGATATAACTCAGTGTAAAATAAACAGAATTTCAAATGTTTATCGTATCTGACAGTCATATAACAAGGCAATGTGTCGTAAGACTGTTTTAATAAAAATTAGTAATAGGTATATTGTCTAGCGCCTACGCTGGCTCCAAATAAATTATTAATAGTGAATTTATAATGACATGTAGAGTATGTAGAGTAGATGGTGCTTGATTTTTTTATTATACCTACTATGTTAACGTTGGTTCGTTTACTGGAGTAGTAAGATAAAGAGCGGTGTTAACATCCGCTAATTGTTTATGTTATGCGTGAAAAAACTGATGTTGCAAAATCGCATCCAAATCTTCTATGTAAATAAGAATCACTGAAATGTTATGCCTCAATTCAGCGGAAAGTGGGGAACGGAGTGTCTTAACACTAGGTTCCCTTTGCTTATCCTGCTATATGCGGGATACAGCGTGAAGCTATGTATGTATGTATGTATGTACTAAAATGTTTGTACGTGTAACTTCTAAACGACTGCACCAAATTGGATAACTCTCATTTTTATGTGTTCGATATTATCTGGAGAAAATTTGTGTGAAAAAAAATATATAATAGTAAATATTTATTCATTAAGATTTTACCTAAAAAGAAAATCGACTTTAAATAAAATACCATAAAAAGTAAAATTATTACGAATACCTCAAAAAGCACTCAATTAAAATGGGACCGCATCAAAAGCACTAGCTATAATAAAAAAATCATAAAAATTGTTCACACAAAAAAATTACAGTCGAATTGTAAACCTCCTTCCTTGTTGAAGTCCATGAAAAATGTTACACGCATAACGCACAAAAATTACTGACATATTTTTTTGCTTTTTTTTTTAACTTCACGCTGTAACCCGCATATACCAGGGTAGGCAGAGGGAACCAGAGAACCTAGTGTTAAGACACTCCATTCTCTTTCAACAATTCCGTTCCCCACTTTCCGCCGAATTGAGGCATTGCGTGCTGAGTGGCGGAACTCAACGCGGCGCTTTACCTTGTTACCAAACCCAAGAAATGAAAATACTAAATTTTACATTTCCTGGAGTGGGAATCGAACCCACAACCTGTCGCGTTTACAGTCGCACGCTTGTGCCTCTGCGCCATGACAGGCGTTACTGACATATACTTCCGTATAAAGTGCCATACGTTGCCAAAACGACGTATATTTTACACTTCTAGCACATATTATTTAATAATCTTTGCCACCGTCTGGTCCAACTGTACCAGTAAGTATTATGCACTTAGTCATAACCTAACAATGGTTGTACAGTGCACATATAAAGTAGCAACACGTTTGTTAGCTTCACGCTGTATCCCGCAAATAGTAGGGTAGGCAGTGTACCTGAGAACCTAGTGTTAAAACACTCCGTTCTCTTGACATTTCCGTTCTCCGCTTTCCGAAAAATAGAGGCGAGTGAGTGGCGGAATTGAACGCCAATACTTTTACATGAAAATATACAAGAATTATTACTTGTGTCGCCAGGTGTATGCACGAGGTTCTCTATTAACATAATTCGACTTGAACTGGATATAGGTAATATGAGATTCATTCATTAATAAATATTGCTAAGGAGCTGATTGTCTTTTCTCTATGATGTTTTTTTTTTTATTGGCGTTGTATTTCGGAACTCAACGCCGTTTTTTGTTTTACTACTTGAAAATGAAAACGTAACTATTACCTGTAGTGGGAATCGAATCGACTACCTCAATGTTTAGAATCCAATTCTATATAACTGTCTACGTGGTATTAATTAAATAAAAATATATTTATTTATTATTTTAAGACTTCACAATTTTACTATATTTTTAAGAATTTAGTTTAAATTTTTCACCCGAAAATGAAAAAAAATAAATATTATATCTAGTTGAAGCTGTTTAACAAAAAGTGCAACAAAAATATGTTCCTCTTACGATGTCTCCTTTGTCTAAAGGTAAATTTTTTGTTTTTTTTTTTACATTAATGGCGTATTAAGTTATGGAACTCAATGCCGTGTTTTTTCTTACCAGCAAAAAAATTGAAAATAATTTAAATTTGAATCCCCAAAGAGGAAATTGAACCCACAACCTCCGCGTTGATACTCAAATACTGTGCCATTACCTCTTCTTAATATATAACTATAATTATTCTTTCTTTTGAATTCTTACTAAAAATACATTGAAAAATCTAGCTACTTCAAAGCTTTTAAATGAACACATATACGCACTATACACTATAGTATGTAGATGGACTGCGATTAACCACGCAAGCAAAGCCGCGGGTAACAGCTAGTAATACTATAAATATTACTATTTTAAAAACTTTTCTTCCATCCATACATTCAAAACTAATCGACCGATCACAAATTCCCGATACCCCATAAAGAAACCATAACAATGTTTTTTCATACTACTTTACAATTTATAGGGTCTACTGCCAACAAATCATGTTCTTTGTACTCTATTATATTGAAAGCTGGTGAATGATAATGATTTAGTGTGCCTACTGTATGGAATTAAATATTAGGTGTGACTTTTAAGTGATCTTTTTCTCAGTATTTTTAGTCACTAAATAGAAATATTGATAGATAAATCACTCCTTTTGGATGATTATATTTAAATTATTTTAATTTCTATGTCACTCGAAAGTGGCATATAATGTTTGGACACTAATTTTTCTCTGACTACACTGTTATATAAAGCATAAAGTCACTCTTTCTTTATGTTATAAGTTACTATTTTTCCAGGTCCTTTAATTCAGTTGTTTTGAGTATAATATTATTAGTACTACAGTAGTTTTTACAGTTCTAATTATATGATTTTTTTTTTTATGGATAACGGATGGCAAACGAGCAGAAGGACCACCTGATGGTAAGTGGTTACCTTCGCCCATGAACATCTACACCACCAGAGATGTTGTAGATGCGTTGCCAACCTAGAGGATAGAGACGGAAGGGGAGGATAATGTAGTAGTCCGCTATCGGAACCACCACATTTTTGGGAAAGAATGGGTGGGAAAGGGGAAAACCTGATAAATACAATTTAACAAATGTAATAAAAAAACCTAACCTTCACGCTTTATCTCTAGCGGGGTTAGTCAGAGAGAACGGAGCACCAAACGCTACGGTCCCTACATACCACTTTCGCCTCGTCCGCAGTCATAAAGCCTTAATATAATAATTGCATCAAAAAGTAATATGTATGAACAATTATTTTCCTTTTTCAATGATTTTTAAGTCAAAACTTTACCCTTTTTCCTGTAAATCAACGTAGTCAAAAACAAACTAATGTCAAGACACTCCATTCTTAAATTAATTTCCCGCCATTTTTTTTTGTATTGCGTATTGAGAGACTAAACTCGTCGCTTGTCTTACCAGAGCTGAGAAATATAAATATTTTAAATATAATCATTCTTCCAGTAAGAATCGAACCCACAACCATTCGCATTAAACACTGTCCCACTACACCACGATTGCCTCTACATCCATACTAATAGTTAATAAATGTCATAACATTATACAATGTTAACTAGAGTAAGGGTACGGAAGATTTGTAGGGCAATTGTTACATAATTTTATTTATGAAGCGTGAACCACTTTATAATATGAAAAGAATTAGTTCAGCCATTTCTATGAATTTTCGACTCTATGTAGAGTCAATAATTTAGAGATGATAATGGTACAGGGAGACAGCGTTACTGTCAATGGGATTGGTTGTGGGTTCGATTACCACTCGGAGGATGATTATTATTTAAATTTTAGCCTGTCGTGGCGTAGCAAGCGTGCGATTGTAAACGTTACAGGTTGTAGATTCTATTCTTACTCCAGCAAATGAAAATATTAAATAATATATAATATTTTTATTTCTACGCTCTGTTAACAAGGCAAAGCGTGGCGTTGAGTTCCGCCACTCAGCACCCAATGCCCCAATTCGGTGGAAAGTGGGAAACAGTAAGACTAGGTTCTCTGGTTTCCTCTGCCTACCCTGCTATGTACGGAATACAGTGTGAAGTTAAAAAAATCTATGAATTTTCAACTCTATATAGAGTCATTAACAATATAGCAGCCATCATGGTACAGTCGAACAGCGTTACTATACGCAATTGGTTATGGCTTCGATTCATACTCGAGGTAATTATATTTATATTATTTTCATTTCTCTACTTTGGTACGACAAATCGTGGCGTTGAGTTCCATCACTTAACTCACAATGTCTTTAATTTGAATCAAAGGAACGAACAGAGTGTCTAAACACTTGGTTTTCTTTCACTACAATGCTATGAGTGATAAAGCGTGCAGCTTTTTTTACTTAACTTAGCTTCACGCTCTATCCCTAGCAGAGTATAGAGAACGTTTCTTTTTTGTTTTTTTTTAATAAATTTGGAGTGTAAATGTAACAATTGCCTTTGATATACGCAATGGGGCGCGACAAATCTTTTCTGTAATCCGTTACGCCTCTTAAATTACTTTCTAATAGATAATCCGGACGTTTATGGGAGCTTTATTGAAAAGTATTTAGAAGTCGAAAGCTTTTATATGTTACGGTGCAATAAAGTGTAAGTTCATTATTTTTAGTTCGACATTTTGAACTTTTTATCGATTTGGAACTGGAACTGGAACTTTTTGTTTAAATGTATATAAATAATGTTGGAATTTGTTATTTTGTTTGTGATTTGTATGGGAGCTTTTAGAGTTTTGTAGAGACTTGTGAGAGCGATCAAAGGATACTATACCGAACTGTGATTCTCATTTATATTGAGGATAATCATACATACTTACATAGCTTCACGCTGTACGCCGCATATAGCAAGGTAGGTAGAGAGAAGCTAGTATTAAGACACTCCACCCCACTTTCCGCCGAATTGAGGCATTGCGTGCTGAGTGGCGGAACTCAACGCCGCGCTTTGCCTTGTTATATTTAAATATATTAATATTTAATATTTGAACCAAATGTTCAAAAAAATGTGTCTCCTTGTAATATCTCGAATTCTGACAGAAAGAAGAGAACGGATTGTCTAGATACGAGATTCTCTTTGCTTTTTCGGCTATGAAGGAAAAAGTGCGAAGTTGAAAAAATGCACTAGTTTCTATCACTCACAAAAATATGCCTTTTTTAAATATTGTTAAGGCACTTCTTCTTCTTCTTTCTTTATTACTGAAGTTCCTGTTCTGATATGCTGTCGTGGAATTTTTAACAAGCTGTTTCCATGTCACTCGTTCTACAGCTTTCCTTTGAGCCTCGGTGACCGGGATGCCTAAGATGTCTTTTACGGTATTACACAATCGGGCAGATGTTCGGCCCCTAGGATTTTTCCGTCTGCTATGACCATCACAATTAATTTATCAAGCTATCCGGTTGTTTCCGTGCTATGCGCTACGTGTTAATGCACTACAGACATATTAATTACAGATATAATTTTGCTAATTTTGATAGATTAGACCTACTGTAATTTTTCTTCTAAGGTACGCTGTCTGCGAGATAAATGTCTCAGTGCACAAGCCTTAGAAAAGCTTAGGTCAACGCTTAATTTTTTCACTAAAGTAATATGTGCCTTCACCGGGAACATGAACCTACGACCCTACAGCTAATAGAGATCAACAAAACAGACAATAATAACAATACCAACGTGTGAAATTTAGTGCTGTCTAGAGATAGCAATCGTAACATGTATTTCCATATTTCAATTCGTAGTAGCCGAGTGTTATGACGCTTAGTCACCGAACTAAAACTATGCTAATAAGTGTGGTGAGAAGTAAATCATGGTTGGGCCAAGGTTGTTACGTGGATGTATGAATATGGGAGTTGAATTTTGATTGTTTTTTTCGCAAAATACTAATGTGTAACGAAAAAGGGATGCTAGAAAGAAACAGACACTTATTGCAGGAAAGAGTGAGATAGTATAATTATGTACGCCTGTCGTGGCGCAGACACAAGCTTGCGACTGTAAACGCGTCAGGTTGTGGGTTCGATTCCCACTCCAGGAAATGTGAAATTTAGTATTTTCATTTCTTGGGTTTGGTAACAAGGCAAAGCGCGGTGTTGAGTTCCGCCACTCAGCACGCAATGCCTCAATTTGGCGGAAAGTGGCGAACGGAAATGTTGAAAGAGAACGGAGTCTCTTAACACTAGGTTCTCTGGTTCCCTCTGCCTACCCCGCTATATGCGGGATACAGCGTGAAGTTAAAAAATGTATTTGCTCGTAATTGTTCGTAATAAAATTATAAATAGAAATAAAATGGAGTAAGAGATGTGTTATAAATAGATAGTCTTAATTACATATGAAAAGAAACTCATTCCTGAATTTTCATAGTTACGTGTCCATTGTCTGTATGTATTGTACTCATTTTTTTTTATAATTTTATATGAAACGATATGAGGATAGTTGCAGCTGCACACTCATACTAGAATGGGTAGAGAAAACCTAGTGTCGATACATTCCATTCTCTATTTTCCACCTGGATATAAGACGTTGAATGTGGAATACTGGAACTCAACGATGCGCTTTTACTTACTTTAGTAATTTATTCAAATATAACTATTTAAAAATCCATAATAACTGTGTTTTCAGTCAGATGTTGTTCCATTGCGCAATGATGGCTATATTGCACCCACAACTACCATATTCACACAAATATTTCATAAATATACTACGATAGTATCTTTCTATTGTAGTTCATAGTAATATAAACCTAAAAATGTAAAATTTTGTATTTTTATTTCTTGGGTTTGGTAACAAGACAAAGCGCGGCGTTGAGTTCCGCCACTCAACACGCATTGCCTCAATTTGGCGGAAAGTGGCGAACGGAAATGTTGAAAGAGAATGGAGTGTCTTTACACTAGGTTCTCTGGTTCCCTCTGTCTACCCTGCTATATGCAGGTTACAGCGTGAAGTTAAAAAAAAAATGTAGCTTCACCCATCATCCTGCACCTTAGGATAGTTCTCCATTTAACGATTTCGAGACATTGCGAATTAAATAGCGGAACTCAACGCCGCGTACCATACTAGAGCAGATTATTATAAATCTTAAATTTGATTATCTTCTTAGCTCGTAGTAACAGAGATATGCAAACAGTACCCACTAAATAAATCAGTAGTATGCAGCGAAACTATAACGCCTACGTATTAAATTCACACTTCTCACATTATATAACTCAAAGTTAAACTGCTTTGCATGAATTTATTGACCTAGATCTGTTTGTATTAAAATATATTATATTCCTATTTTTAATATTTTTGCGGAAATCGGAGTGATTTGACACTCTGACTCTCACTGACCCTGCTATGCGAGATAGAACGTGAAACTGCTTTAATATTTTTAAAATGTTCTTTACAGACTTAGGCAAAACATTTTTAGAAAATATAAAAATATTTGGACGTTGCAGGACTCAAACCCGCGCCTTTTGGGAGCTGTCCAAGTGAGTAATCCTTTCTTAGCACTTCCCTTTAATCCTCAAAGAGCCTACATGGCAGTTTTGAAGCTTCTGTCTAGTTTCATATGAACGTTGTCTGTCACTCACTAAGTGTAAGCTATGTTACTAATAAAATGTTTCATCTTAATTCGTTTAGGAGTTTTTGCGTGAACAAGCAACAAATATCTATCCACCCCCACAAACTTCTACTTATTGTATAGTAGGGTGTATCCAAATATTTTATAATATTTTAGCTTTATGCTTCTTACCGTACATAATGCGGAGTTAAAGTAGATGGATATAATTTAAAATAACCATTCCTCCAGTGATCGAACCCACAACCACTTGTGTTTACAGTTAAACGCTATTCCACTGCGCCACTATAATCTCATATATGTAAACTATTTTTCAAATATTGATTTGTACCTATAAAACTTATAAAATCTAGATGCAGTATGACAAAAACCATGTGTTCATGCTAACGAAGCCGCATTGTTTGGCATGTAGCGAGTAAAATCGAATAAAGTTAAGCTTAAGTTATAAGCGAAATTCTTTATTTTAATATAAATCGCTTTATTTCAATGATTGGTTGATTTTATATAATAAATAAAATATGTGAGATATTTAATATTCATTACTTGTTATTAAAAATATATTAATTTGAATGTAGTGGGACGCGCTTCTAAAATCGTTGAAGCTTACCATGACACGTTTACAGTTTCCAAAAGGCGCGGGTTCGATTACCGCAACATTAACTTTTTTGTATGTTTTCTAAAAAATATTTCGATGATACTGGACGAAGTTTACGTAAAAAACGTGAGTTCCTCTCGAAAGGCATGTAATAAAGACATTACTGACTGTTAATGGACGAGACAAAAGAAGTATGAGCAAAGAAATTAAAATATTTTATATATAATCAATCCCCACGAGTGGGATTTGAATCCACAACCAATGGTGTTTAGGTCAGACGTTGTCCCACTGGATCATGAAGATCCGATACATATTTTGTTAACATTATTTAATACTATATAGAAAGCAGCATCAACCAAACCAGAAGCATTCTATTTTACTGAACGTTTAAAATGAATATGAAGAATATTTCTCTTTCATCTACAAAAACCCATACTAAAATTCCTGGTTCGCTAACGAAGCGGCTTTGTTACGTACATATGTAGCACCGAGCTAAATTGTCTACACTAAAATGTGTGGTCCAAATTATAAACTCATAGTAAATAGGAAATATTTCTTATAGTACTCGTATATATACTATTAGTCTTATGTGATTAAGGAGAAATTTTTCACAAAAAAAATTATCAATTACTTTCTGTTCACGTAGTTTTATAAGATTTTTGTACAGTTTTACCCTTTTTCCCCAAAGCAGGTTATGCAGAAAGAATCTAATACCAAGACACTTTATCCTTCGCTTTCCGCATGAATTCAAAATATTACGTGTTGAGTCGCTGAACTTTGGTATAACAAAATACCAAAGTGGGGAAGTGAAAATAGCTTAGATATAATTTTTTCCCGGAATGGGGATAGAAACTACAACCATTATGACTGTCAGATGCTCATTTATAATACATTATAAACAGCAAATTGTCATATTTCAAGTGTTTTTATTGAATTTAGTCACTTAGAAACTTATTCTTTTATTTTAAGCAAATTTAATTAAAATAAAAATATTATTACATATATTTAAAACTTAAAAATACTTTTTTTAAAGTAATCTAATAATTGAATATAAAAAATAAATTATATAAACGCTATAAGCTTATACTTTGTCCAATATAAAAACAAATCCGAGCAAAATCGAACTACCGCCCAACAATGGCGCGTCCTCAATACAAAATTGACAAAGGCGAGTGGAAACATGAAATTTATCACTCACTGTCTTTGAACTTTGTGACTAAAATGTTGAAAAATATTTCATATAACTGAGTGTTTTTAGTTTGAACGGAATATGTTTTCTGTTTGTTTGAAAGAAAATTGTATTGTTTTTACTGACTTACCACTTGACCATTGTATTTTTTTTTTGTATGTTACCGCATAACTTTTTACTAGGTTTTTGCTTTTTTTTTCTTTTTAGCTTCACGCTGTATTCCGCATATAACAGGGTAGGCAGTGGGAATGAGAATGTAGTGTTAAGACACTCCGTTTCCTACTTTCCGCCGGATTGATGCAGTGCTGAGTGGCGGAACACAACGCCGCGCTTTGCCTTGTCACCAAACCCAGGAAATGAAAATACTAAACTTTTACATTTCCTGGAGTGGGAATCGAACATGTCGCGCTTACAGTCGCACGCTTGTACCTCTGCGCCACGACAGGCGTTCTTTTTTATATGACAATTAATAATGACAGTGCTTCTAATATATTCCATTCAAATATGGTTAAGATCTAACGAGTAGTGATTGAGTTATTCGAAATTATTATAATATTTAGTGCATTTTATTTGAAGTCACTTTTCTCTTTTGTTAAAATTTTAATTATTACCGTCATAGTATGTAACTTTTGTTTCATATATTATTGAATATAGATATTCCAAACTTGTCATAGAGAACTGCACTGGAGTAGCATAGCAAATGCCGTTAACTGACATCTGATTTCTTCTTAAGGTTTGACGTATAGTAAGAAAAAAAACTATCTATCGGTTTATAAAGGCGGTTTTTTTATATCTTGAATAGTTATTTCGAAAACTACTGAAATTTTGTTATGCCACGTCAGTGCAGTAAATTCCGTAGTCATGCATTGTGGCGTAGTGGATGTCTGTGCTTAAATGAGATTAATTTTGCTTTCGATACCCACTCGAAGGAATACTTACATATAAATTATTTTTATTTCTGCACTGAAAAGACTAAAGCAGTGGGTTTCGCCACTTAATGAAGAAAAAAACGGAGAATGGAAGGTCTTGATACTATAATTTTAAAACATAAAACAGTTTTCTGTTTTGTTTTCTTTCTTTTGAAAGTAAATTTAGGATCACTGTAGACCAACTATAGTGTTAGCTTGTGTATTAGTCATACTATTTTAGATATAAAATTAAAATGTATATCATTGTATGTACCATCTTTTTTAATATTGATAACTTAAAGTATCATTCACATATTTTGTATAAGAAAAATAGCAGGAATCTGAAATCGACCTAACGCTCTAGATAATTGATAAATAGTATCTTAGAAATATTTATATAAAAAAATATTGTAGAAAGATTTGAACCTGCGCCTTTCGGAATTCGTTCAAAAGACCTATTCAATTTATTTATACAATATTATTGAGTTAAGTTACGTTGACATTCGTCTACACTCTTGCAAAGCAAGAAAAATAAGCACAAGTAGGATTTTAAGAGGTATGGGTTCGAATCCTGCTACGTTCAAATATTTCTCATCAAAATGACTAAACCAGCTAAACCTACAAATACACACCTAACTAACAAAAAAAATAATCACATAAAAAAATCTATCAAATAAATCCAAAAACTATAACTGACACAGATGTTAACTGTCTTTTTTGTTCTTATCAATGATATTATCAGTAATATTTATTGCAACAAAAACTAATATTACAGTAAAAAGCCACCTGGGGTCGTTAGTACCCACATAGTTGTGGTAACAGATGCTGTAACAAAGGATGAGTATTCGGTAGGCGGTGACAGGTAAACAGACTCCAAATTTGATCAGATACGGTGGTGATAGCTTAGGATGGATAAGAAATTAATATATGAAACATGATATTAAAAGTCTAAAAACGCCTGTC
Organism: Philaethria dido; assembly: GCA_033558755.1. Lineage (NCBI taxonomy): Eukaryota > Metazoa > Arthropoda > Insecta > Lepidoptera > Nymphalidae > Philaethria > Philaethria dido. Next base: position 83,493 of record JAKGSA010000317.1, on the reverse strand, counting down.
CTGACTGTAAACGCGACGGGTTGTGAGTTCGATTCCCACTCCAGGAAATAGATTTTTTCATTTCCTGGGTTTGGTAACAAGGCAAAGCACGGCGTTCAGTTCCGCCACTCGATGCCTCAATTCAGCGGAAAGTGTGGAACGAAGTGTCTTAAGACTAGGTTCCCTCTGCCTACCTTGCTATATGCGGGATACAGCGTGAAGCTATGTGCAATAAAATTACGTATTAAAAGTTAAAATACTGTTAATTTGTTCATTTATTAGTGTTTTCTAAACGTATGTATCAGATTTAGGTAGTTATAAGAAAATTATTATCCTAGAGAGCATGGATCAAGGTTAAAATTCCAAATTATTTATTTAAATTTTTGATCATGTTAAATATTT
>JAKGSA010000317.1:73112-80612 GCA_033558755.1 Philaethria dido | reverse complement strand
GCCAGAGCTTCTGATGTAGTTAAGATCTGAAGTGTTGTTTTGGAGTTATTCGTAATCATTTTTCACTTTTTAGTGCATTTTATTTGAAATCGACTTATTTTTTTATTAAAATTTTAATTACAGAAACAATTTTCTGCCTGAAATAAAGACACTTACCAAAGCGAAGAAATATATATAAAATACTAAACTTTTGCAATAAATCTACTTAGATTTCTTTTATTTTCATTTCCTGGGTTTGGTAACAAGGCAAAAAGTTTCGCCACTCAGCACGCTATGCCTCAATTCGGTGAAAAGTGGGAAACGGAGTGTCTTAACACTAGGCATAGGGAATGTCTACCCTGCTATATGCGGGATACAGCGTGAAGCTATGTATATATGTATGTTATTTCTCCACTTTGGTAATACAAAATACGACGCTGAGTTCTGGCACTTAACATGCATGTTTCTAATTCAGGCAAAAAATGGAGGACGGAGTGTCTTAACACTAGGTTCACTCTACCCTGCTATGCGTGGTACGAGAAGCTTTTTTATGTTTCGTCGAAGCTATTTCATGCCCGCATTAATAAAATATCTTTGTGTTATTAATGATATTGTCCGCTATGCCCTTTCCAAGTATTTTTTACCGTTCTTCGAAGGTTCGATACGTTCCTAAAAACAATTGTTTTTTATTTGCTCGTGAGGTGTCGAATATAATTTATTGTACATGTTTATTTTATTATTGATATATGATAGTGGGGCACGAGTTCAATAGGGATTTTTGATTTTTGTAAAAAAGTTAGAAAACAGCTTTTTAAAAATGATTTTTTTTTTCGCAATGCAGGTTTAGAGAGAAATTATTGTTAAGACACACCATTGTGAACTTTTAATTGAGACATAACTTGTTTAGTGGCGGTGCTCAACGCCGCGTTTTGACTTGGCAAAACAGGGATATTAAAGTCATTTCAATATAATTATTCGATTGAACGGGAATCAAACATATAACTAATTGTGTTTGTATTATAGTTAAACTGTCCCACTGCAACATGATGCCCAAAAACGTAGCGTATATAACAAAAAGAGAGACAAGTCACTTTAATTATCATTTTTCGCTACTTTTATTAATATTGCATGTTCTCTAGATGGGGAAAATGAAAATAATTTTTAAACAACTTCAAAGGAAAAGTAATTTCTCAACTCGACTGTATTTTTCATGTGTTTATGACATAACTACCATATAAAAATACCGCATAACTTTTTACCGGATGAACAAGTGTTGATCATTCTTTTTTTACATGATAGCTAGCGTTTTTGGTGTCGTCTCATCAAAATTGGGTCACCCAGTAAAAAACTCAAAGACACATAATAAAGTACAATCGATTTGAAAACCTCCTTTTCTTGAACTCGGTTAAAGGGTTTTGCCAAACAAAAGTTACATCTTAATTATATTTTCTATATTAATAATAGCAGATATTATTAATCATTTAGTATACAAGTATATTCAATAGAGAATACCCACTGAGACATTCGTATTAAATAAATCTTTAGAATCATTAATTGATTTTGTTCAATCAATCTTGATTGGCTTTTGTAACCTTTAGGTCACCTTTATAGTTCCTAGAAGCATTTGATTTTAATTCTTATTTTGGAATCGATTGGTTATTTCGGTTATTTTAATGTTTTAGAGCATAATTTTTTACTATTTGAACCGGATAAAACATTTTTTTATGGATAATGAATGGCAAATGAACAGAAGGGCCACCTGATGGCAAAGCGTTTCCGACCTAGAGGATACAGATGGAAGGGGACATACATTGTCCATCTGCAGCTATTAGAACCACCAAAATTTGGAGAAAGGTGGGTGGAAAAGGGAAAAACTTACATGCCATCGAACCGGAAGACATCATTCGATATTTGGCGGTTCGTCTTTGACATGATAGTGGTCGAGAGCCAGTCGGAGGACCAACCTCCTACCACTTAACTACTGGGATACCCGCCTCTTACGGGACGCTACCCAGTGGCGGAGGGGAATTGTATTCAAAAAAAATCCCGTCCACTCACAGACTAATATATTTAAAATAATACAAACATATATTTTTCGAGCAATGACATTAACTTTCTTATAAGATGCAAGAAGTACGTAAAATTGAAATAATAATAAATCCTAAATACATAGCTACACGCTGTAACCCGCATACAGCAGGGTAGGCAAAGGGAACCTGAGTACCTAATGTTATGACACTCCGTTCCCTACTTTCCGCTGAATTGAGGCATTGCGTACTGAGTGGTGGCACAACGCCGCGCTTTGCCTTGTTACCAAATCCAGGAAATGAAAAAATCTATTTCTTGGAGTGGGAATTGAACCCACAACCTGTCGCGTTTAAAGTCACGCTTGTGCCTCTGCGCTACGACAGGCGTTGTAAATCCTAAATATTTTATAATATTATGTATTTTAAAATTATAATTTACGGTAAAGTGTTTAAAATAATTAAAATTTTAATAAAAACGAAATCTGATTTCTAATGAAACGTATGGACCATATCAGAATATAATATGGTCCATACGTTTCATTGTATCATATAATCATCATATCGTGTACCAAAAAAAATCATCAAAATTACTTAACCCACTAAAAATTAATGCGGTGATACCCAAAAAAATACCAACAAATTGACATTCTCCACCTTTTTGTAAGTCGGTAAATAACTATAGAAATCATTCATATCTTTACAGCTAACGCCATCTAATGATGAACGGTCGCACCACGTCGCCTTGACAAGTCGCACGATTATGCGCGATACAATATGTTCTGTCAGTAACTATCGCATATGTATATATATGGAAAATTGTCTTATTTTTAATTATTATGTATCTCATTATAGGTTCTTGGGTTCAAAGGAACCTGGTCCTTTGGAAGGCTTGCGTGGGGACACAGGTCCAATACGTAGAGGCTCCTTTGAGACAACAATATTTTTTAATCTGACGCATTAACCGGGATCGATTTCTGAGTAACCATAGGTTATTAGTAACCATAGGCTCAGAAATGGTCACCGGTTAATGCGTAGAAGCTATGGAGTATATGGAAAACTAAAATAGGGCTATGACAAGGAGTTTGGATGGACTAAGTACTGTGCTATTGGTTGAGACTACCGGACTTTAATTATTTTTAGTTATTATTATTAATATACTAGAGAGTAGTTAGTACTTTTATATAACCGACTTCAAAAAAGAAAGAGGTTAACTTTAACTGTTGAAAATTTAACTGATGGTTTTTCTTATGTGTGCATAATTGCATAACTTTTTACTAAGTTATCTAATTTTGATTATCGTTTTTGTATATAATAGCTATTAGTAGTTTCTGAGTTATTCGTAATAATTTTACTTTTAGAGCATTGTATTTGAAGTCAAATTTCCTACTTATTAAAATATTAATTATTTGATCAAAGCTTTGTTTTTCAATTCTATTTTGTTTTTACAATTCATTACTTAAAACTGAAATAAGGTTTTAGACCGTGCTTCCTGTTTCCCGCGACTTCTCTTGCGTGGACTATACTATATACATTCTAAAATTCCATTTTCGTATGGAATTTCAAGAAGTCCTTTCTTACTGCTCCTCAACGATCATACATTGCCAAATGTAAACCTTTCATACCCAGTAGTTTCGTCTGTACGTTGTCTATCAGTAAGGCTAGCATTTTATATATATAAATTATTTTTTTTAGCATAACTTAAACAAATAAAACTCATAGAGGTTTATTCATATATATTTCCTAGAATCCTGTTAGAATCAATTTTTTTTTCTAAGTAAGAATATTGTAGTTATTTTGTTTATTCGAATAAGATTTAAAACTGTTTTTCTGTCATCTTTCTTATAGCAGGGTAGAGGAGGAACTTTGTGTTAATATTCTATAATAATTTAAATATCGTTCATCCGATGAAATCGAACCCATGATCATCGCGTTTACTATGGTAAAAAAATATACTCGAATTTACTCATTAACTCTTCCTGTGGAAGTTATTTAAAAAGCGTAATAGAAATTTTTTTGCCTCTACAGGATTCAAACTGTTACTTCCAGGAAAACACTACATATATAAAAATTCATAGCAAACATTAACTATGAAAATATTACAAATTGATGCCATATTGCAAACACTTAATCGCTTAAAGTTTTACGACTAGATCCGATGACCTGATAAGGTAAATGTTACTTTTATTGCATTCTGTATTTTTATTAGTATTATGTAAATAGAATAGAGAGAGGTTATCTTAGCGCAGTGACTGTAAATGCGAATGGTTCTAGGTTCGATTCCCACTTGAGGGAATGATTATTAACCGACTTAATAAAACAAAATAGTTAGAAAGTTCACAATTCGAGTGTTTTTTTTAGCTTTACTCTGTATCCCTCATATTGCAGGGTAGGCAGAGGGAACCTGAGAACCTAGTGTTAAGACACTCCGTTCCCCATTTACAGCCGAATTAAGGCATTGCGTGCTGAGTGGCAAAACTCAATATCACGGCTTGGCTTGTTACAAAACCCTATTTAATGAAAATACTATATTTTACATTTCCGGGAATGGGAATCGGACCCAAAACCAGACTGAATTTTTTAGCTTCACTTTGCACCCCACACATAGCATACAGAAGGAACTTGAGAACCTAGTGTTAAGACACTCCGTTGTATTAAGATTGCCCCTCTTTCCGTAGTAACCTAATTAATTATAACAAATATTTAAAAAGAGTATTTTAATTTCCTGGAGTGGAAATCGAACCGACACCCTGGTGCATTTGCGCCACAACTGACCTCACAGTAGATACCCGGTTTCCTGGACAAAGTTATCAACGGTTGATTTACTTATTTATTGAGTTATGATTATAATGACCTATGTTACAATTCATTCTCATAAGAATATTTTGTTTTATTAGAAGTATTATTTCATATTCTTATATGAAGAATGTCATATAGTAAACATCCGGGATTGCCGCCGTAGTTAAATTGTTATTAATGCTAAGTTACATAGAAGAAATATTTTTTTATTACTTAATAAACCGGATGTTGATTTTAACCGGATATATGGCGTATATTTTGTGGTATAGTGGAACAGTTTGACTATAAATGCAATTGGTTGTGGGTTCGATTCTTACTAGGCTAAAGGGTATTTAAACTATTTTCATTGCTCCGCTCTGTTGAATCACACTCTGGTATTGAGTTCTGCCACTTAACATGCAATCTCTGAAATTCAGACAGTAAATGGTGAACGGAGTGTCTTGTCACTACATTATCTCTGTCTTCTTTTTTTTTAATGAATTAAATTACATCCTCGGGCTCACACTTGTCCGTGACTTTTGTTTCTTTTGTTTTATTTATCATATGTTACATTTTCAACATACTTAAATAGAACTACCTAATTGTATCTTTAAACTATGGTGAGATCATCACCACATTATCTCTGTCTACATTGATATGCGGAATAAAACAAGAAACTGTTTTCAATTTTTTTTAGCTTCACGCTGTATCCCGCCTATAGCAGGGTAGGCAGAGGGAACCTGAGAGCCTGAGGGAATTGAGGCATTACCGTGTTCGGTGGCAGAACTCAACGCCGCGCTTTGCCTTGCTACCAAGCCCAGGAAACGAAAATACTAAACTTGTACATTTCCTGGAGTGGGAACCCAACCCACAACCTGTCGCGTTTACAGTCGCACGCTTGTGCCTCTTCGCCACGACAGGCGTTAGGTGTTTTTTTTTCAAATTTACTCATAAATATATTAAATTACAAGCTAAATGTTGTTCTACAAGATTTTACTGTATCATTAGTTCTCTATATATATTTTTCATAATAAAATTGTGGCAATACAATAATTTATTCAACTCCTACCGTTCGGCCGGTTGACCCGAGAATTTTATACGTGACCCCACAGTGGGTGCTTAGAAGTTACTTCATTTATATTATCATACTATGGTATTCACTTTTACTTGTCACCTTATGGTTAGTGGAAGTGTTTAAAATATCGAAAGTTGCAAGTTCGATTCTCGATTGATTTTAAAAGTTTGGTTTAAAAACGTTTATGTTGTCAATAAGCTAGGCTTTAAAGTAAGTAAGGCTTTCTTAGAAAAGGCATAAAAAATTGAACGCAGTGGGACTCGAATCCGTGTATCTTGGAAATCAACCGGGTGATATGACCGCTAAGCTATGCGTTCCAATGCATGTTCCTGGGTTCGAATCCCGCTACATCTAATTTTGTATACGTTTTCTAAAAGCGTTTTCGTATCCTGAGCGAGTGATTTTGTTAAATATCAAAAATATATAAGGCTTTATGTTATAAAATTTTAAAATGTGTTCTTCAGATGATTTTTTATATATTTAATAACTACATAATGCAACGGAACTTAGTGTCAAGACACTTCGTTCTTAATTTTCCGTGCATTCATCGGAGTGGAAATCGAATCCACAATCAATTGCGTATACAATCGATTATCCTACAGCACCACGATGGTCATTTTTCTATCCTTGATCTGTTTAGACATCGTTGAGTTCCACTTAAACGCAGAATACAAACAGAATGATTTCTCACTAACTCTCAATTTATCGACTAAGTACGGAAGACGTTTCAAATTGCTAATAATTGTGTAACTTTTACAAGGTGATAGGTTAATTGTATCTAACAGTTTTGTAATTGACACAAGTTATTATTAATTTACTTCTAATTAAGATCTCATATTGAACTTAAAGCTTCATACATTTATGATTTTAAAATCAACATTTTATTCTATCTATTAAATGTTAAAAAGTTTATATAAACGTCTGTCGCGGCTGTAAATGCGACAGGTTGTGGGTTCGATTCCCACTCCAGGAAATGGAATTTTTCGTTTCCTGGGCAAAGCGTGGCGTTGAGTTCCTCCACTTAGCACCTACAGCCTCAATTCGGTGGACGGGGGGAAACGGAGTGTCTTAACACTAGGCTACCCTGCTATATGCGGGATACAGCGTGAAGCTATGTATGTAGATTTGAGCATTTCCAATAAACGTATGAAGGAGATACTCAATTAGACTGTATTTTTTATATGTGTTACTCTATGGCTTTTTACTGGGTGATACAATTTTGATGATTATTTTTTTATGTGATAGCTAGTGATTCTGATATGTTCTATTTTAATATAGTGAAGATCTGACTATTTGTTTTTTTTTGGTTATAATGTAACTTTATAGTGGTATTAATATGAAATTTTGGTCTATTTTTTGTTAAAATTTTAATTATTATATATTTAATATGGTTAATTGGCTTTCGTACATAATTAGCTTGACGCTGTGACCCGCATATAGCAGGGTAGGCAGTGGGAACCTAGTGTTAAGACACTTCGTTCCCCACTTTCCACCGAATTGAGACATTGCGTGCTGAGTGGCCGAACTCAACGCCGCGCTTTGCCTTGTAACCAAACCCATAATAGATATGTCCATAGTAAATAAAATAAAAATGAAAAGAAAAAGGTTATATTGTGATTAAATTAAACAAAATCTATATATATA
>JAKGSA010000317.1:0-73012 GCA_033558755.1 Philaethria dido | reverse complement strand
ATATATGGTGTTATTGAGATGTATAAACGACATTACAGTAAAGCTTAGTCTAGACTTGTTCAATAGCTTTTGCATTTATTACAATAGCAGAATCATATTAAAATTAAATAATTGATTAATTTGAATTTAATTGAATTCTTCTATCTATATTTCAATTATTTTGATAGTTAAAAATTAAAAAAAAAAATCAGCAGAAAAACCTTGCAAAAAAGCCAAATAAATTATAATTCGATATTTACACATATAAATTAAATAAATAAATAAATCTATTAATTAATTTATTTAAAAAATAGCTAACAATCAAAATCATCGCCACATCGCTAAATACATCTAACACCGTACTAATTAAATGGCGTATGTTTATTTCTCCCTCCATTTGAACCACAAACCCCCACTTTGGGGCAGTCATTGCCCGTAACGGTACAGGCGGGGCCTGTAGCATAAACGCCAATCACGCATTGCCGCGGCAACGGCATTACTATGACGAATAATCTAGCAGATATAAGTATCTCTTATTGGTCGTTGATAATGTCAAATTCGATGATCTACATTCAATGATTTATATCCAAATATATATCATAACATAAAAAACAATACATATATATATATTATATTAATATATCGTAAGAGAAAGCGCCACACGACCTTCTCACCCGATGTCCGCGTGCCTACTGACATGAGATGAACGGTGAACCTCTGATAATATGTAAGAAAGAGATAGTGATATATTTTACTTAGAGAGTGAGAGGGATGGTGGATGTATCTTCTTCGCGAGCGTAAGATGTTTCTGCAGTCCCATACTGGCCGCATTCGAGTCAGCCGTTTGAATAGTTGATGCGTATGCGCATCCCCGAAGTATAAGAATATCGATATATCGTAACATCGATTTTCGATATTTTAACATCGATTCTCGATATATCGTATCGTATCACGATACGAACTTTGTGATAGTGTGTGATGTGATGATGATAAAGCTGGTGTAGAATTAAAACGGAACTGTTGTTACCATATTGACACGGTGAGTGATGTTTTTTTTATTATATGTAGTTCAAAGGTTATTTTAATTTAAATTTATTTAAGTTACAGTTAAATAATTAAAGGTCTTTTAATATATAATAAATGAGAGATATAATAATAATGAATAGTATGGTCGAAATTAAATAAATTCTTCAATTTATCATAATATCTTAAATATAATGAATATAAAGGAAATAAAATCCTTATTAATAAACTAGATATTTATAAATCATTTTTAAAGGTAGATTTATATTAGTTATTGATTTTTAATATTAATATATAATAAAACAAATAAATCTATAAGTTTGAATATACTTCTCGTTTGAAATTTAGTAACAATAAGCCAATTTTATTCCATAGAACATTATAAATATATTTTTAACATAATAGAAATAATCACTAGCTACGTTACACGTAGTTCATTATAATCATGATATATGAAATATCTATAGTTTTAATAAATAAGCTCATATTCTGATACAATATCCTGATATACAAAATTATTGTTTAATTACTACTAACTCGGGAAACTAACGTTTATTATGAACTTATTGTAAAATTATATTTGAAAAGGACAACTGTTGAGTTTTTCGCCTCTTCTCAATAATAGCCTTATTTTCCGTGTCTAACTTTCCTATAGGACTGACAATACTGACTTATTTTTGTATTATTTTGCAATTGATTTGAATTTTCTTGTTATAACAAGCCAATTTGAATAAAGATTATTTTGATATTCAGTTTTAATATTTAGCATCAACATTATATTTGATTTTATACGTAAGAATGAGAAAGAAGGTAACAAATCATATAATGATCCAGTTAGAATATTTATTTACTTCAAATAAATATCATAATATTTTCAACTACCCTACAATATTTAAATTACTTAGTAACTATAAATATGAACGAGTATCATGTATGTATAATATTATTTAAGGTAGACGAAGATAATCTAAAGATTCATTGTAATATCATAAATTCGAAAGTGTGGGGGTGTTTGTTATTCTTTCACGTAAAATCTACTAAATAGATATACAAGAAACTACAGTAATATAACTTATAGATGAATACCTAGGGTTAATTTATATAAATTTTGTGTAATTTGGTAGTAATATAACTTACACAAAAAAAATATTACAAGAATTACTACCTGTAAATAAGATATATGAGAATTTGAAGTTTTAATTAAGAATGTAAAAGTCAAGTATTATCATTTCCTGGGTTTGGTAACAAGGCAAAGCGCGGCGTTGAGTTCCGCCACTCAGCACGCATTGCATCAATACGGCGGAAAGTGGAGAACAGAATTGTTGTAAGAGAACGGAGTGTCTTAACACTAGGTTCTAGAAAAAAAAATATCATCTTATATATCGTAAAACAGAACCTAACGCTGAATATATTTTTATAAATTCTACGGAATTCGCATTTTACAAGTACGTATAAAAGATACCGTTTTAATCATGTGATAAATATATATAATATATTTTTTTATATCTTTAGATACTATATTTAATTAGAGCTATTCAAGAAATAAATTTGTTACACAAACTTTGCTACGTTATGTTTCAATTATCGCATACTTTAAAAGGTAGTGGTAAAACCAAAATAAAAAATGATCGTGGAACTATTTTTAAAAATAAACATAGAAGAATACATTACTTGTCGATATTTTGTTATAGATTTTTTTATAATTGTTAATTTCTCATTAAATAAAGATATTTGAGATTTTGAACGCGTTGAAGTCTTTTGTTCGGAAAAAAAATCATATACATTTGCGTTTGATTTTAAAAAATTGTAAGAAATCACTATATTACTTATTACATTTTATTATTTATATTGACATAAAGCCTTATTTTTTTTATTCTTCGTATTGAAGAGATGAAGAAGAATAATAATTTGTTTGATTATATTGAAGTATGTATAAAAAAAGCGCGAAGAAAAGCCGTTCGTACAATGTACAAGGATTCGGATCCGCCCCTCTTGGAAGTACTTGGCTGTACAGTTTGATGCATTTTTTGAGGAAATTTAGTGACAAAACCCTCCGCTATTTACTTTCCGCACGAATTTGAGATATAGTAAAAGAGATTGCATACGTATCTAAACATTTTTTAGATGAGCTAATATTATTTTCTTTTTTGTATACGTACGAATCTGCTTTATATTGTGGTATAAGTAGTAGAAACTTAATACAAAAACGTTACGCTTTGCTTGCTTTGCTTATCAGATAAGAAAGATACAAAAATTAATATACATATGATCATTCTTACACTTCGGAATCGAATTCACAACCATCGTGCGGTGCAATAATATCTACACTGTTATGATTTTTTTACAGATTTTATGTTTTATCTTTTACAGTTTGCTTGTTAATGAAGTTCTTGTATCTATTACTGTACATACATATATAGCTTCACGCTGTATCTCACATATAGCAGGGTAGGCAGAGGGAACCTAGTGTTAAGACGGAGTGTCTTAACACTTCCCCATTTTCCGCTGAATTCAGGCATAGCGTGCTGAGTGGCGGAACTCAACGCCGCGCTTTGCCCTGTACCAAACCCAGGAAACGAAAATATCCCTTTCCTGGAGTGGGCCCATGACTTGTCGCGTTTAAAGTCGTATGCTTGTACCTCTGCGCCACGACAGGCGTTAATATTTTCTAAAGATTAGTTTCTACATATTTTGTCTTTGGCGTTGAGTATCATCACTTAACACGCAATATATCAAATTTCGGAGAAAAAACGAACACAGTGTCTTAACACTAGATTATCCTTGACTTGCGGGATAAAGTATGAAGCTACCTTTCCTCTTACTCGTTAATATAAACTTGCACAATTGTTTGTCTCGCTTTTTAACGCTAACTTTAAGCTTATTGTAATTGATGCCAGTTTTTTAGTATACTTAACCATTTAAAGTATATTTCTTTCGCATTATCTAGAAGATCATATATCCTATTTGAGAGATGTAATTAATTTATTCTATGAAACTGCATCTGCAGGTATCAAGAAATGACGTTGTTGATAAATAATTAAGTTCTCTATATAAATACATACTAATTTTGTTGTTGTACTGTAGTAGTATTTTTTTTTAAGTTATAGTACATACATACATAGCTTCACGCTGTATCCCGCATATAGCAGGGTAGGCAGAGGGAACCTAGTGTTAAGACACTCCGTTCCCCACTTTCCGCCAAACTGAGGCATTGCGTGCTGAGTGGCGGAACTCTACGCCGCGCTTTGCCTTGTTACCAAACTCAGAAAATGAAAAATTCCATTTCCTGGGAATCGAACCTACAACCTGTCGCGTTTACAGTCGCACGCTTGTGCCTCTGCGCCACGACAGGCGTCTAAATATAAATAAATGTAATTTTAAAACAAAAAATATTCCCTTTCCCAGATATATTTAATTGTTTTTTCAAAATTTGACGAAACCCCAAATTGGTTTCCAAATTTTAAGTGAAATTTTATACCTATTATCAATATTAATACATTATACCTACTTTTTTTATCTCTAAGTGCTAATATTTTTTTTAAATAAAAATATACAGTTATGTTGTGCCGAGTAGTTTTTGAGTTATTCGTAATGATTTTATTTTTATTGCATTTTATTTGAAGTCGATTTTGTATATATAATTTATCTTAAACTCGATGAAACGTTCACTATTGTGAAATTAGTTCAAACAAAACAAAACAAATATCAAATATTTTTAAATTTTAGATATTTTGCAATTTGTCTTTATCATAACATATTACTAAACTATAGGAATTTCAATTTTATATACATACATATGCAATATGAGATATACATAGTCAGGTATTTAAAAAATCTTAATTAATAAACATTTTTTTGTATATATCTACATATTCACTTATAAATCAACATTCTTCCACGTGCATTTTAAAGGGGCCCCTTAAACATACATACAAACATAGCTTCACGCTGTATCCCGCATATAGCAGGGTTAGCAGGGCAGAGGGAACCTGGTGTTAAGACACTCCGATTCCCATTTTCCAACGAATTGAGGCATTGCGTGCTGAGTGGCGGAACTCAACGCCGCGCTTTGGCTTGTTACCGAAACCAGGAAATGTAAAATTCCATTTTCTGGAGTGGGAATCGAACTTACAACCTGTCGCATTTACAGTCGCACGCTTGTGCCTCTGCACTACGACAGGCGTTGGCCCCTTAAACCTACACTAAATAATACGTATAGATAGAATAGATTGCTAAAGACTTTCATCTTTGTGTTAAGTACTGCGCTAATGTCAACACACTGTTCTCTACTTTCAGACCCAATTAGGAAATTGCGTCTTTAGTGGCGGAACTCAACCCCGCGCTTTGTTGAATTATTTTCATTTTTACGCTCTGGTAGGGCGTAGATATATAAAAAAGTTATATGTGAATTGGAAATCGAACTCAGAACCACGCATTTATAATCAGACGCTGTCCCACTGTGCCTCGATGGTTTTCATATATACATATTGAATAAAATGTTTTATTTTAATAGGATCGCATTTCATAAGTGATTTTATAACAATTTACAGCTAGATATAAGAATATATGCATAATATTACAATACATAAGTGCCCTTGATAACTTGTGTGGTCGGTTGTGTATGGGAGAACAAAACGGTTCTACTGTTTTAAAGAATATTCGACTAATTTAAATGTTTTTTAGTAATTTGTATGTTAATCATTTTCTTTTTTTTAAGACATTTTTTTCTATAAAACCTAACGCCTGTTGTGGCGCAGAGGCACAAGCGACTGTTAATGTGACAGGTTGTGGGTTTGATTCCCACTCCAGGAAATGGAATTTTTCATTTCCTGGGTTGGGAACGGAGTGTCTTAACACTAGGTTCCCTCTGCCTATCATGCTATATGCGGGATATAGCGTGAAGCTATGTATGTATGTATTTTTTTCTATAATTAAGCTTTGCTAAGATAAAGCGTAACGTTGAGTTTCGCCATTAAACATACAATCTCCAATTCGTTCGGAAAGTGGAAAACAGAGTATCTAGCAGTGGCGAGTGGTGAAAATTTTAGTTAGGCAAGCCAGTATATTTAGGGAAGCCGATGTATACTTAGGGAAGTCGATACATATATTAAGGTAAGCCGGTATAGAATGTGAATGTATTTAGTAATTTCACTATAGAATTTTGGTGAAAACCTTTTTTTAGGATATTTCAGATGACAGAGCTTGCTTATTTAAGGTTAGGTTTCAAATATTTAAAATTACTTAGAATTCATAGTAAAACTATTTTTATTACATATATATAAACATACTATCCAGTTCCCTCTTGAACCACATAAATAAATACGTCAAAGTTCAAATCGAGACTTAAACAACTATATTTTACAATATCATATCTCGAATCTGTATTAACATATTGAAAACATAAAATACACTGTATAAAAAAGAAACTTTAAATTTTATTATTTGGTGGCAAAAATTAGTATTTCGATCTAATATAAAATCACGATTACAAAATAACTGTGCAAATTAGCTTAATTTATGTAATTCTTTTGTTATGTGAATGTTAAAATGCGTGCAACTGTAGACGCGACAGGTTGTGGGTTCGATTCCCTCTCCAGGATATGTAAAAGTTTAGTATTTTCATTTCCTGTGCTTGGTAACAAGGCAAAGCTCGGTATTGAGTTCCGCCACTCAGCACACAATGCCTTAATTCAGCGGAAAGTGGGGATCGGAGTGCCTTAACACTACGTTCTCAGGTTCCCTCTACCTAACCTGCTACTTGCGGTAAACAGCGTGAAGCTAAAAAAGTGTTTTTTTTTTAATAAATGCTTGTCAATATACAATTGTATTAGTACAATTGTATATTTGCGGAGAAATAAGTCACTGAAATGGTGAAATAGAGAAAAGTTTCAATATACTCTATACTCTCTAGCTGATTATTGAAAAAATTACACTAATTGCCTGATTTAATTATCAACCGTGTTGACATTATAATTTTGTTTTATCGCAAGCAATAAATTAAATAGTGGCAAATGGAGACGAAATAAATCACCAGTTTGAATATTTAAATATTTATTTATATATATTTTTTATCTTTTTTATTGAGAACTTATCTTTGACAACTCAGTCTTACTCACTTAGGCACGTCCCAAATACATTTTTATATTGAAACTGATTTTTATTGCTTATAAAGTAGTTTAAAATCGATTTTTTTTTGTTATTCTCATACTAAAAATTTGTTGAAAACGTTTGAATTGATTATGTTGGTTTACGAGCGTGCCAGTTGGTTTGTTTACTGTTAATTATAGTAGTGTTTGGTTAAAGTTGATATTATTATAATTTTTGACTAGATTAAACTAGAATAGACACGTTGTTGATATATAATTTTTTTTCATCATGATTTTTTCAAAAAATTATTAGAAAAATTTAGAATTTTCAACTAAAAAAGGTTTTCGCTTGGGTGTGGGGAAATGAAAATAATTTAAATATACTTATTTCCCCCAATTGGGAATCTAACCCATAAGCATTTACGTTTAAACTCATACTACCATGGCTTCAAAAAAATAGATCTATATGTACATATATATATATTACTCTTACTGAATGATTGACGAACAGCGCATAACCGAACTATTCAAAGTCAAAGTCAAAGTCAAAATCAAATAATTTTATGCAAAATAGGAATTTACAAGTTATTAAGCTCTAGTAAACTCTCTTGTAGCTAAAATTTATCATGTAGGTACTTTGAGAAGCATGACTCCCTCACGCTCAATAAGAGACAATTTCTCGAATCACCTACGGAAATAGAAGGGTGCAGGTAAAGTTGTTTTATTTTATATTTTTACAGTTTTACGATTTATTCCGCCTAGCAAGGCGGTCTCACGACGATCTTTTCTTCGTTTTACACCCGAAATCGACGTGTTGAGCAACGTAACCAAACGCCGCAACAAAATATAAAATTTATAACACAAACAGACGGAGACTGGTGAAAACAGTTGTATGCTAAAATTATTAAAAATATATTTCTCATGTAAAAATGCACATATAAATCCATAAATATTATCAAAAATGCAACAACCACTAATTATTATATCTTATGACATAAAAAAAACACTAACGAGTTAGATTAAGTTTCATTAATTCAAGCAATTTGTGTTTAAAATATCAAATTCTTAGCTGAATTCTCGAAGTGACATCATAATTCACCGTTCGTTTTCTCGTCGATGCTCATATTGATTGCAGTGCAGGTTTTTATTATGTTATATGATTTTTAATGATTTCTATGATAATTAATGAAAAAATAATGATTATAATCATGATCATAACTGATATTATTATCATTATTTTATGTTATAGTAGATAGAGCTATATTACACATACAGGTTTTTGCTTTTTCCTGTATATTTTAGTTATGTAAAAATGGATATAAAAAATATATGACATTTATTCTCGTCATATAAAAAAAATAATCATCCAAATTACTTCACCCAATCAGAAAATATGCTGTAACATACATTAGAAAATAAAAAACGAATTGGTAGCGTCTTTTTTTTTCATTTCGGTTAATGATTAGTGACTAACATGATATTAACTACGCTTTTATCGACATATGCTGTCGTAAACAGTAAACTTTTTATTGATTTGAATAGAGAAAAAAGTGTGGCGTTTTAAACCCAATGTAACCTTTAACTTCAAATAGGTCAAAATCATAACATACATAAACTAAGGTGATAACGTCAGTGTTCAGTCCCATAACGTCAGTTTTGCAAAAAAATATCGAAATATTGACACTGATATAAATGTTATTATAATTTTTGTAACTAACTAATACAGTACTAAGTAACTAACTCGCTAATACAGATTCACGGCTTACTTGTATAGTGGAGTAGTTAGGAAGAACCCAGTGTCAACACAATTCCTACTCCACTTTCCGCCCAAATATATAATTTCCGTCCAATCAAAATATCGTGTGAAGAATGATGAAACTTGAAGTTATGCTCTATCCTGCCAGAGTGGTGTAATTTCCCCAAGTGGGAATCGAACCCACAACCAATCGCGTTTACAATACATTTTCGTTCTAAATATTTTCAAATCACTAACACTCCTCAGTGATAGTTAAAGTCCACTTAACTTTTCTTACCCGTTGAAGCTCGCAAAGCTTGAACTTTGCAAAGTTATGTAAAAATATTTATTTGCATAATATGTGAGTAACAGTAAAATAAATAGCACGTCCAGTTTTATGTGCCATCCTAGTTACAATGTTTTTAGAATATGAGTGTGTTAACGTTTTACGATTTGTTTGCTGTTTTGTATTATAATATTGATATAGACACGTATGTGGCATAGTTTAAATGTTCTCTTTTTTTATTTGAGGTGGGTGTGGGTTCAATTTTGAGATAAGCAATAATGATTTTTTTATATAGAGGACAAGGTAAACGAGCATTCAGGCTACCTGATGAACATCACGAGGAGATATATAGAGACTTGACGAATAAAAGACGTTCAAAAAATGAAGCATGTAACTTCTTATTTTGAATAAAATTATTTGACATTGACTTGCTTTCCAGCTTCACTCTTTTTCTACCAATGCAAGGTAGTCAATGAGGTCCTCGTTTCAAGATTTCCGATCTCCATTTTTTCGAAATCGAGACTGCGTGTTGGGTGGCGGAACTCAACGCAGCGCTTTGTATTATCAGTGTGAACTTATATAACATTGTACACAGTAACTTTAAAGTAGAGTACATTTATTGTAAATTCTTAGGTAATCTTATCATTACTCTAAAATAGTTATGAAAATTTGAAAAATTTAAGATACTGTTTAGTTTTTTTGTAGGTTCAGCTTAATTTATAAATTATTCCCACGATTAAAGGATCGAAGATACAACCAATCGCAATTACAGTCAAACGCTGTTACAGCGGGACGATGACTTCATTTTTATTAGTAAAACTAGCAATAAATATTTAACAAAAAAAAAACCACCTCCAAGTAAAATACACTAAACAGTAAAATTATTACAAATAACTCAAAAACTACTTATCAGTTCGTAATTAAATCAAAATGGAATCATATCAGAACAACTACCTATGATAAAAAAAGAATCATCAATCTGTCCACCCATTAAAAAGTTAAATGGCAACACATATAAAAAAATCAAGTCAAATTGAGTACACCCTGCTTTTTTGTAATCGGTTAAAAATAGAACCGACAATTTCCAATAGTTTAACACTTTTTGCGCCACTAAGAAAATTATTCCGCACCGGCAGTATATTTACGTCCCACTGTGAAGATACGCTTGAAATTTCTAACTGCGACAAGTTAACAGTTTTAACTCTTGATATATTTCAATGTACAAATAAACATCAGGCGTTTTAAGAACTGGAAAATTATACGGAGAATGTAGAAATTACACCTTAGCTATTTTATAGATACGTGTGTGATGGTAAAATTTGTTTGGATTGTCAATTGGGTTTATGGATTCAAATCCTGCATTAGAAACTTTATATTCTATTAATATTTACTATTTATTGGTTGTGGGTTTTGTCCCCACTTGGGGGGGAATAAGCACTCTACATACATACATAGCTTCACACTGTATCCCGCATATATCAGGGTAGGCAGAGGGAATTTAGTGCTAAGACACTCCATTTCCAACTTTACGCTAAATTGAGGCATTGCGTTCTGAGTGGCGGAACTCAACGCCGCGCTTTGCCTTTGTTATCAAGCTCAGGATCGCTCTACTATTTGACGAAAAGCGTGCAAATGCAGAAAAATATTATGTGATATATAAGTAAGGAAATTTGTTGAAGATTGATGGATGTTTGTTACTCTGTCACGCAAAATCTACTTAACGGAACTAATTGAATATAATTTATATATCATAAGTTATAATTTATAAAAAATTTGTGTAATTAATGCCATAGTTTAACGACACGTTTGTTTTAAACATATAGAAATTTCATTTAGCCATAAAAAGTCAATCGATTATTTCAATGAAATAAATCAATTTTCAATGAAAAAAATCCTATCAACAGGATTTTTTTCTAATTTTTACAAGAATTATATATTTTTTAACTTACACTTTTGAGTATTTTCTATTGAAAAGAATATAAAAAACACATGTGTATATAGATATATACCTAACATCATACTAACTATTCTGAATCAACAAGCGTGAAGTCACATTGTAGTTTCGACAAATAAAAGACATCAACGCGCTCGTATTCGCTAATTATAGTCTGACCTTTGCATTTGGCGGTAATCTAATAAATTATGCACCAATATATCATATAATTTTTCAAAATGTCGATAGCTATTGTTACATAATTTAAATATATTAGGAAAATATTAGTTAGCCTTTGGAGTTTCTAAGAACTTTTAGGTATAAAAAAGGGAAATGAATGATTTATTATTATTACTAAAATCTGCGCGAGGTAGAAATGTTATAGAAGCATGTATTTTGACATAAATCATAAAAATATATGTCTGACGCAACACATTGGTTGTGAAGTCAATCTAATTCGATGATTTAAGGGATAGTAAATCCTTTTTGGACATAAATATATTTATAATTAAATAGGTACATGCTTTATTTAGTCTCACTAAAAAGCTGACCTGGTCATAATGGATTATATATATTTTTTTTAACTTCACGCTGTATCCCGCATATAGCAGGGTAGGCAGAGGGAACCTGAGAACCTAGTGTTAAGACACTTCGTTCTCTTACAACAATTCTGTACCCCACTTTCCACTGAATTGAGGCATTGCGTGCTTGGCGGGTCTCAACGCCGCGCTTTGTCTTGTTACACATAGTTAAATATCCTCAAACTTAATAAAAATTGTAGAATGAAGTAACTCTTCTCACGAGGATATATTTACTAACTCTACAAAATACAGAATAGTGTTTCAAATTAAAATTTCTTTAGAGTTTCACAATTTCTTCCATATAGCAAAAGTGAGACCATCTAGAAGGAAATAATAATCAAACCACCGTGAAGCTAAAAAAAAAATTCCCTTGAGTGGGGATCGAATTCACAACTAAGTTATTGTGTACCACTGCACACAATAGCCTTAAATTACAAAGATCTTTTAATACAATTTATAACATATAGTTATTGATTGAAACCTTCATATGTTTCCTTATATATTTTTTTGCCTCACAAATCAAAGCAAAAAAATGTAGAGTTGAACCATATGAAATGTTACATAGCCTCGCTATATCTCGATATTTTATATCTTATAAATATTATTAATGTGAAAGTTGGTGAGTATGATTGTTTGTTAGTGTTACACGCAATAACTAGTAAAGGAATCGAGTTTTAGCTTTATAGTATTATAGAATAAAACATGAAATATAGTTTATAAAAATAAAGAAGATCTAGAGATCTAGAGAAGAGATCTAGTTTTTCATTAGTATCTAGTGTTCCATATATATCGTATTATAAATGGGAAAGTATGTTTGTTCGTCTTTCTTTCACGTCGCAACGACGCGATGTCATGTTATGAATTTTTGAGTGGAGATAATTAGTAGAGTGACATAAGCTACTTGACTGCGGCTAAACATGTCATTCTCATAGAATTATGTGTATATGAAGGCACCATACTCATGTATTATGTACGACGAACTTCTTTATACGCGAGGAAAACCGTGAGTAATAGCTAATATAATATAATTGTAAAGAGGCCATCGCAGTTCCGTCGAAAAGGGTCTAATTGTAAACGCGATTGGTTGTGGGTTCGATTACCACTCGAGCCAATAATTTTTCATTTCTCTGATTTGGCAAGATAAAAGGCGGTGTTGAGTTACACCACATAACACACAATGTCTGGATTTCATGCCAAAAGCGGCGAATGGAGTGTTTAGCCATTAAGTTTTACCGTTCTATGCGAGATAAAGCATGAAGCTGCTTTTATATAATTTTAAGTGTAGGAAGTAAATTACGAACAGAAGTCGTAAAAGACAGCGTCAATACGCTACTGGTATCGCCAAATATCACGCGTGGAACATCTTCTGTTACATAACTTTAACATTTACTCAATACCAACTTATATAACGCCTGTATCTGTAAATATACACATACTTATGTATTAAATACTGTACCAAAATATTGTAGCGTTTCTTTATGGACTTGAAAAGAAAATTTAGTGTTAAGACACTCCGTTTTCTATATATTGCGTTTTCGGAGATGAACATCAGTTAAATTTTGTCATATGCTCAAAGTGGGTAAATGAAAATATATTAAATAAAAGCTTTCAAGAGTCCGCCGTAGCGTAGTGAAACAGTATGTGTAATCACAATTGGTGGTTGGTTCGATTACCATTCGTAAGACTGATTATATATAATTTATTATTATTTTTCGCCTAACGCCTGTCATGGCGCAGAAGCACATGCGTGTGAATGTAAACGGGACAGGTTGTGGGTTCGATTCCCACTCCAGGAAGTGGAATTTTTCATTTCCTAGATTTGGTAACAAGGCAAAGCGCGGCCTAGAGTTCCGCCACTCGGCACGCAATGCCTCAATTCGGCGGAAAGTGAGGAACGGAGTTTCTTAACACCAGGTTTCCCTCTGCCTGCCCTACTATATGTGGGATACAGCTTGAAGGTATGTATGTATGTATTATTATTTTTCCAATTTAATAGGACAAAACGTGACGTTAAATTCTATTATTGATTATGCAATATCAAGATTTTGAATAGAAAGTAGAAAAAGGAATGTTTTGATATTAAGTTCTCTCTGGTTCTACTTCTTCAGTTGTATATGAATCCAAAACCAGAATTATATACAAAATAATATACCTATAAATATAATAGATTAAACAAAATATTTTCCTCTTTTAAAACCTCAAACCCACGACCTTCACCATATAACGTATGAACTAAAAAAGTGTTATGCAATTAAAGTAAACATGATTTCAATATATGGAGTACTAGCTGTTACCCGCGGCTTCGCTCGTGGTTAATGTCAGTCCATACTACATACTACAGTGTATAGTGCGTATATACACTAATTTGAAGGCTATAGCTAGATTCATTTTTTTTTTAAGTAAAAACTTCTTAAGCGGCATTGTGAACTATTTGTAATAGGTAAAATATGTTAAACTGGCATGTCAGGACACGTGACCCTGATCGAAAATTCGTAAGACGAAATTTTTATGTTTATATACGATAGGACAATAAATGAATATTGTATATTACCACATAAATGATTGTACTTTTATAGTGATAATTAAAACAAATCATGCAAAATTATTTAGTGACCATTTCAAAATATTAAAAATATACAACGTTACCTCAATTCCTCAATGCCTCAATTCGGCGGAAAGTGGGGAACGGAGTGTCTTAACACTAGGTTCCCTCTGCCTACCCTGCTATATGCGGGATACAGCGTGAAGCTATGTATGTATGTATATATACAACGTTAATACTCAAGTTTTACTTCCGCCAGCACTCCCGGAGTGCAACCTATTCTTTTTTTTTAATAAACAATATCCTATATCCTTTTTAATACCTCGTAGAATATGTGTACAAAGTTCAATCATAATCGGTTAAGTAGTTTTGACGTGAAAGCGTAACAAACAAACATACATTCACATTTATAATATTAGTAAATAACAACGCTCCAATTCAACACGATGTTTCACACGCGAGTCTCGCGTCATGATCCGTCAACTCTTGACGTATCTGTATGACCCGGATCATTGGGTTCGAATAATAATTGCATTATAGTAAAAAATATATTAATTTTGTTGTTGTGTATGTTTGTATTAAAATGTAGGTTTATTTTTGAGGTAGTGAGATGGAATTTAGTGTTAAGACACTTTGTTTTTTAACTATGATAGAGATTTTGCTTGTTGACTGGTAGAGCTTACCGTTGTCGTACCAGAGCGAAGAAGTTATAATAAATTAAATATATTTATAAATTATTCCCCTAAGCAGAAATCGAATCCACAATTACTTGCGTCTACAGCCTTAAATCACTGCAGTGACCTTGCGATCCCCTTAAAAATAAAAATAAAATATATAATTAAGATTAACTAAAAAAAACTGATTTTAAATAAATTGCTCTAAAAATTAAAATAATTCCGAATAACTCAAAAACTATACCTCAGATCTTAACTAAATTTGAGACCATGTCAAAAGCATTAGCTATCATATAAAAAAGAATCATCATCATTGGTTCACCCAGTGTAAAAGTAAAACACATAAAAAATACAGCCCAATGGAGAACCTTTTTCATTTTTGAAGTTAAAAATTACTTTAAATGTAGATTCCTATATATATAATGATCTGAGACCCAATTTCGACCTCAAGCCCTCTAAACTCAAACCGGACATCGTTTTTTCGACGCCGTCATGACAAGACATATGCTGGCATGATGACGTGTCATGTCGAAATTCTTAACATAGCTAAGAACGTGTTAATTTGAATGAATTGAAAACTTTATATGGTTGAAAATCTATTATTATTGATTTTTTTTCATGTACCATCTTCTGTATTTTTAGATAATCAAAAAAAAAAAGATATTTTGGCGTTATTTTTTCTGGGTGAACCAATTTTGATGTGTGTTTTTATATGATAACTAGTGCTTTTAATGTGATCCAATTTAAATTTAATTAAGACCTGATGACTAGTTTTGAAGTTATTCGTAATAATTTTAACCTGCTTATAAGAAATAAAGGCAATTTCAAAGTGAGCATTTTTTATAGTTTCACGTTATATCTTGCATACTAGTGTCGACAGAAAGAAGCTGGTATCTTATACCATACTGTAGGACTCATGTTTCCGCTTTAGGCCCGAATTCGGCATATTAGGTCTTAAGTAACGGAACTCAACGCGCAATTGGTTTTAACAGAGAGGACAATTCGAAATAATTCAAATATAAAAATTCCCTCGAACGGGAATCGAACCCACAACCAAACGAGTTTACAGTTTACTATGCCACTCCGCCACGATAGTCTCAAAGTAAACAAAACGTTAAAAGCCGCAAACTATAATTAGTATGAACAAATGACAAGTCACTTTAGTTGGCTTGTAAATAGTCACTTTCTTTCAGTCCTTTACTTCAAAAGCTAAGGCCACAATTACATTGTACATTGTAAGCGAAATTTCATTTTAATGGGTTTTCTTTAGAATTTTTTTATAAATATTGAATTAGTAAATTTATTGCTAACATATATCTTTGCTATCCGAAATCTCCCGGAATTCGGATTCGGGATCCGGAATCCGGATAAGCGTAAAGCTGAAAAATCTTGATTTTGTTAAGATTTATGTCACATTGGGCAGATATTTAAAAAAATATAATATATTTTTGTCGTATTTATCAAGTGTTTAGTGTTACCTACCTCAAAATTGTAACATTTCTTGTCATATATTTAAAAAATGTTTTTTTTCTACATAAGGCATTATTTGTGGTAGCAATTTTAGACAAAAAGTAGAGAACAGTGTCTCTTAATACTAAATCCCCTAACAAGGCGAAAACTTTTTTTAATTTTCAAAATCAAGATTCGAACCTGTTACTTACATAAATCATAACACCCATCATTACCATTCAAGTAGATTTATTACAAAATTACAAACAATTCATATAACGCAGCACGTCGTAACCTAACAATATGTATATTTTCCTAGAACATGCCCGTAACAAACATAGGTTCGCTAAAGCTTTTATGGGAAGAAAGTTATGTGGTTTCTTTAGTTTTACGATCGTTTCTATCGCTATTGTCAAGTTTCCTTCATATGTGAATTTCTATTGTAAAACTACTTGTACACTGCCATTTTGGACCACCACTGTGTGTTGAAATTTCATGTTTTTGTGCGTAATATGTTGCTTTAGGTACTTCCGGTTTTATACCATGCCTATATTTTATACGCTTTTTCTCGTAACAGGGTAGTTAGATAGAAACTAATGTCAAGGCATTTCGTTCTTCGCTTTCCGCCCGAATTCGCCATATTGTGTGTTAAGTGGCAGAACTCAACGCCGCGCTTTGTCTTACTAGAACGGGGAAATGAAAATTATTTAAATTTTATCATTCCTCCAAGTAGAGATCAAACCTGCGACTAATCGCTTTTACAGTCAAACACTGATTCACTGGACTATGTAGGATTTACTTTTTCTAATGGCTATTACATAGTTATTTTACAATCTAAATTAATCATAAAAACATATATCAATCAAAATCGAAAACTAATATCAAAAATTATTAAAATTATTTTCTTCTATGAGACTCATTTGTTAACAACTAAAAATGTAAAATATATGATACGATACTCGTATATATTATTCTGGCTTATATCTACATTACTTTAAAGTTTCATCAAAATCTGTTCAGTATTTATAACGTAAAAGAATAACAAATATATATCACGAATTTTCTCATTTCCGATATCAGCTCAATATCCATAACTAAGTCCTTAACAGTTAATACAAACGATATAGCCTTATAGGAAGCAGGTAAACACTTTGCCATGGAAATTAGTTAGCTTACTACCTTATTACGATATATTAAAGTTAAATAAACTTAAATCGTTGCTAGAGCCTTGGGATAGCTATCCGAGCTGATGATTGCGTACACGTTCCTTATGGGACGAGAGTGTGGTACAATTTTAGAAGAAAAGCGTTTTAAAATTTGTTTATTTTGTTTTTTTCTTAGCATTAAAGTTTGGAGTAGGCACGTGTTTTAGCTTTTCTGTAGTATGGTTATCATGGAGAATACAGTGTTAAGACACTCTGTTCCCCACTTTCCAGTTGCGTGTATAAGCGCGCTGCGTTAGAGACTTTTTTTTTTTTTATACCACGACGGTGGCAACAAGGCACACGGCCCACCTTGCAACCACGCTTGCAACACCAGGGGCATCACTTACGCGTTGCCGACCCTTCAAAAACCTTATTATACCTTTTTATTCCCCTTTTGAAGAACCCCATATTGTAGCCCTCTGGGAAAACCTCGGCAGGGAGATCATTCCACAATTGGAGAGTCCGCGGAAGAAAGTTCCTTTGAAATCGAACTGTTCGGGACCATTTAGGCTCCAAAGACTGCTTTTACCAGAGCGGGGAAATGAAAATAATTTAACTAAATTTATTTTCTCAAGTGACGATTAAACCCACTCAATTCAAATTATCTATTAATCAAATGCTGTCGTACTACACAACTTTGACCAGAAAGTTGGTGAAAAGAAAGATTTTTTTTATTTTTACATAACTTATATATTGTTATATGTTTTTATATTTCTATACGTACTTACTTATCGGTCAGAACGCTTCAACGGTTTCCAAAGAACGCAGCTTCAATTCCTGCTGCGTTACAATTATTATACCTTTCCAAAAAATATTTTTCGATTTTCTTATAACTTAGACCACACCCCTTTCAACTCTTCAACGTTAAGAAACAATAAGTGCACCACAATTAGACCTTCCCTAATTAGTTTTAGCTACTGTAGCTGGCCAAAAGAGTAATGTGATGGGTATGTTACCATATATAGAATTCAAAGAGCATGCCGTGGTCATTGAGTAGGGTTTGGTTAGCATTTAATCTAGTCTATTGAATATGTGGAACATTTAAATGTTCATTTGTATTTAATTTGGTACCACTCGGTAATGGGGTTTGCACGGTGGTTGTAGGTTTGATTTATGCTCGTAATTTTTTTTACATTATGTAGTTAAAAAGAATCTAGTGTTAATTTCGATTGAAAAGTGACATTTTTGGTGTTCAGTCGCTGAATTAGTTGCCGTATTTTGCTTTTTTATAGCAGAGATATGGAAACAATTTAACATTTTTCTGTCGTTTCACGCTTCTGTCATATAATAGAGTAGTTAAAGATAACATAATGTTAAGAAATTTCGTTCTGCACTTGTCAGAATTTGAGGTGTTGCGTGTTGAGTGGCGGAATATAACACCGTGGTTTACCCTACCAGAGCGGAGAAATGAAAATATTGTAAAAGCAATCGAACCCGTAACCTCTTTTGTTTTTATTCAGACGTCCCAGTGCGCTACACTGATATATCTTATATGGTATTTATATATTTTTTTTATTTTTTAACTTCACCCTGTATCCCGCATATAGCAGGGTAGGCAGAGGGAACCAGAGAACTTAGTGTTAAGACACTCCATTCTCTTTCAACAATTCCATTCCCCACTTTCCGCCGAATCGAGGCATATTATATTTAAAATATTCAATTCGGGTGGTACGGTATAGCGCGTCGCTCGAAAAGGAAATGTAATGATTTTTATTTCTTTTATATGTTGTGAAATCATTTTTATTCTCATTATTATTATACTATTATTCATTTTCTATGGTAATTAGTGTGGTAGATCAATAAATTGGTATTAACATGTCAATTAATGACATGTTACTATCAATTAATGATAATTTAATGATATGATAATGACTTTTTACTCATAGCACGTTCGAAGCGCCATAATTAAAGAACTGCACTAAACTGAACTGACATTTTACTCTTATTTTCCTCACATTCCATATAATTTACTTCAATATCATCTGGGAACTGAACCTATGAACCACACCAACTACTGTACTATGAGGTACATCATTACTTTATAAGATGCTTCTTTATTACTAGTATTAAAATACGCGAAGTAATGTTGTCATACAAGCTTATATGAATGCGGTTGCTTATCCTGTAACTGTCTACAATTCTTGCTTACTTATTTTTTACCAACCTCAAAATAAGAAGGTTCTCAACTTGGCTGTATTTTTTTATACATAATATTTTACTGGATGGACCAATTTTGATGATTCTATTGTGTATAATAGCTTCTGATGTGGTCCCATCAAAATTGAGTTGAGATATGGCAAGTAGTTTTTGAGTTATTCGTAATAATTGTGATTTTAGTATATTTTCTTTAAAGTTAGTTTACTGTTTTTGTTAAAATATTAATTATTTTTATTATTTTCCTGCCTTTTTTTGAATAGCAGAGAAGCTAGTACAATGACATTCTATTCTCTACCTTCTTTTTCTAGATCTCTAGATTCTCCCTAACTAATATAATTTATGCTCTTATACATTATTAGAAATTGCAATTCTACAAATATATAATTTAATCATATCAACAAAGAATGTGAAATATGGGACCTTAGAGTAACTGTAAACGTAGCTATGACCTCGAGTTTAGTAAAGCTGTTGCTAATTATACCGACTGCCCTAATGAAGATCCACCCGGCCTCGGTCACTACACTTTCTAACATGTTAAGGGGAATACTATTTTAAATTAATATTATTATTTTATTCTATAGCAGAGAAAAATAGTGTTAAGACACTCCGTTCTACGACATCTTACATTCTCTATCTAGTCTATCCGCACCCGCAGTCGCACCCGTATAGCAGAAGAAACCTAGTGTCAATACTCTCCGGTCTACGATATACTATGTTATCTTATATTATGTTGTTATCTACGTAATGTTTAAAGTAACCACAAAATAGAAACTATAATGTGACTGCCAAGATTCCTCGCAAGATACAAGAAATACCTATGGTATACCGAGCGTGAATAACTTGATGAAATGAAATCAAAAACACTAACTTATAATTTATGGTAGGTATATTAAGTTTTTTTACCCAAATGTGTTTAGACTGATTGCCTGATGCCTTTTGAAGCGAAAACTTCTTTAGGTAAAAAAATGTTAAACTCTAGTCAGGACACTTAACGTGATCAAAAATTCGCAAGACGCACGGAAACTTTGGCAATTGAAAGAAAAAATATTGTTAATTAATTGTTTTTAACTTTATCGTATAACACAGAGAGTCTAGTATGAAATCACCTAGTACTATACACATAATATAAAAACTATATTCTCTATTCTCTATGCAATGTCTAAAGTAATCACAAAATAAATAAATATAAAAGTATACTGAGTTCCCATATTTTCTTGTAAGGTACAATACCTGGTATAAGTAATTTGATAAATCTAAAACGTATCGTTATTAAGGTAGGTATTTAATAAATTACATACTATTTAGACATGCTACATGCGGGATATAGCGTGAAGTTAAAAAAGAAAAAAAAATAAAGCACAGCACTTCCTGTATGACAAGGTAGTCAAAAAGACACTAATACCAGAACACTCCTTTCACTAACTATTATTTTTTCGCGCAACTAAACGCCGCTTTTAACCTAATAATAAATATTATAATAAAAAATATATCTTCCCCTTAACACTAGTGACAATCAGAACCCGAAATACGTGACGTCCGATCCGCGACCCGGCGCGCGCGTGATCTCGGAGTCAGAGATCCATACAAAGATTTTACTATTAGAAAATCCTTTGTTATTTGCTATTATTATTAATAATAATAGTTTGACTTTACATGTGATTGGTTGTGAATTCGATTCCCACTTGAGAGAATTTAATTATTTTCATTTATTAGTTCTGGTAAGACAAAGCTCGGTTTTTTTTTGGATAAAAGATGGCAAACGAGCAGAAGGACCACCTGATGATAAGTGGTTACCTTCGCCCATGAACATCTACAACACCAGAGATGTTGTAGATGCGTTGCCAACCTAGAGGATACAGATGGAAGGCGGGACAATGTAGTAGTCCGCTATCAGAACCACCACATTTTTGGAAAAGGGTTGGTGGGAAAAGGGAAAAACGGTGTTTAGTTCCGTCACTTAACAAGTAATGTGTCAAAGCAAGTAATCCGACGGAAAAGAAAACAGATTGTTTTGACTTAGACTTAAACTCTCTCAGACAGCACCGGGAAACGCGTGAAGTTATTAAAATTAATAAATTATTTGACATTATAATATTTTTAATAACACTTTCATATAGCGATTTGGTTATATAAACGTTTACTAGTATTACGAATAACTCAAAAACTAATCTTAAAATAAAAAAAGTATAATCAAAATAGATTCACCCATTTAACCCGTAACACACAAAAAACCAATCGGATTGAGAAGAGATCTCTTTCTTTTTTTGTTGTCGGTTAAAATACTTATAAATTTACATAAAACAATATAAATTCATATAAATTATTGTAAATATCAACAACAATTTATTAAATATAAACAGAATGATAAGATTATATCTATATTGTTTTCTAATATAGCTACTAAATTAGAAAACATTAAAAAAATCAACTAATTATTTATTTATCATTTATTAAGGCCATTGTGGCATAATGGGTCAGCATCTCACTGTAAATGCGATTAGTTGTGGGTTCGATTCCCACTCGAGAGAATTTTTATATCTTTTTTTATTACTTCGTCCGTTTTTTTTTTAACTTCACGCTCTATCCCGCATATCGCAGGGTAGGCAGAGGGAACCAAGGAACCTAGTGTTAAGACACTCCATTCTATTTCAACAATTCCGTTCTCCACTTTCCGCCGAATTGAGGCATTGCGTGTTGAGTTGCGGAACTCAACGCCGCGCTTTGCCTTGTTACCAAACCCAAGAAATGAAAATACTAAATTTTACATTTCCTGGAGTGGGATTCGAACCCACAATCTGTCGCGTTTACAGTCGCACGCTTGTGCCTAGCTTGTGTTCGTTCTAGCAGTACAAAAACAGCATTGAGTTCAGACACTTTACACGCTATGTCTCGAATTCGGGTGGAAAACGGAAACGGACTCTCTTTACAATAGCTTCTATTTGCGTAATAAAGAGAGAAGCTAAAAAAAAATATTTATATATAATATTTATTGGATTTTTTTTATAATATTACATGTTATTACTTTTTTTAACGGCATTTATAATTCGACATAATTCGAAACGGAAATAGTAATCGTAAGAACGGAGTGACTTAACACTACATTCTCAGGTTCCCTCTGTCTATCTTGCTATATGCGGGATACAGCGTGAAGCTAATACGAAAAGAAATCTATATTTTAATATTAAATTAGTAAAGAATATTAAAAATATCAACTAATTATTGATTTATATATAAATATTAAATAATTATACTAAATTATCAATTAAAAATCCATAACCGTTCTATTAAGATAACTTGATACTATACTTTATGTAGGTGATATAATTTTGTATTCGCTTAAATAATAAAGATAAGAAAACATTTTTGAAGTAAAATTTGTTTAGAATTACAATTATTTGAAAGGAAATGTAACGAAAAAGCGACACGAAAGACAGAATCACATGTGTGTAGGAAAGAGAGAGATATTATAACTTTTTTGTAGTGCTTGCTATTATTTGTAATATAAAAAAAATATATATAAATTAAATAAATAGAAGCCATCGTGGTACAGTGTGTGGGTTCGATTACCATTCGAGGTCTTTATTATATTTTAACTATTCCCCTTCACTTTTTAAAATAAAGAACGGGATTAAATTACAATAACACGCAATCAATATCAGACCTACAGTTGAAAACAAACAAAAAATCTCTCCAAATAACAGTGAAGTTATGAAAAAAAAATGTAATATATTTTTTAATATAAAGTGTTTATAATAGTTAATATATTCATATAGTATTTCTTATTTAACGCCCTGTTAACAAAGCATACTGCGGCGTTGGGTTCCGCCAACCAGCACGCAACGCCTCAATTCGATAGAAAGTGGGGAACGGAAATCTTAAGAGAACGGAGTGTCTTGACACTACGTTCTCAGGTACCCTGCTATGTGCGGAATACAACGTGAAGCTAAAAAAATATATACGGTGACATATTTTTTTTAAAAATATATACGGTGTTTAGGTGGTAGGAGGTTCGTCCTCCGTCTGGCTCGCTACCACTATCATGTCAAAGACGAGCCGCCAAATATCGTATGATGTGTTCCGGTTCGATGACATGTAAGCCAGGTTTTCCCCTCTCCCACCCATCCTTTCCCCAAAATGTGGTGGCTCCGATAGCGGACTACTACATTGTCCTCCCCTTCCATCTGTATCCTCTAGGTTAGCAACGCTTTTACAACATCTCTGGTGTTGTAGATGTTCATGGGCGAAGGTAACCACTTACCATCAGGTGGTCCTTCTGCTCGTTTGCCATCCGTTTCTCATTAAAAAAAAAAATACGGAACCATTAACATCTCAATACGTAATAAAAAATAATAATAAATCATACACACGAAAGTGTCGGTTAAACTTGATTAGATGCTACATCGACAAGCGTTACATTAAAGTCCAGTTCATTATTTTGTAATATTTGTAACGAAATTATGTTTTTATATCGTGCTTATAAAATTTAAAGAGCCATCAAATAATTTGGCGCCACAAAGTCTTGCCTTTCGATACTTAAAAGTGGATCATTATAAGGCTAAATGTTTGTTTGAGTTAGCGTGTGACTGTAAATGCGATAGGTTGTGGGTTCGATTCCCACTCCAGGAAATAAAAAGAAATCATTTCCTGGGTTTGGTAACAAGGCGTTGGCGTTGTGTTCCGCCACGCAGCATGCAACACCTCAATTCGGCGGAAAGTGGGGAACGGAGTATCTTAACACTAGGTAGGATTCTAGGTTCTCGGGTTCCCTCTGCCTACCCTGCAATACGCGGGATACAGCGTGAAGCTAAAAAAATAAATAAATAAATAATAGATAATTATATTTAAATTATCTTAGTATTTTCGCTCTGGTAAGACACAGCACGGCATTGTGTTCTAACAATCTACATGCAATGTATGAAATTTAAGAAATAGGCGGTGCGCAGGCGCAGCGTTAAGATCCGCCGTGCGACACGCAAATTTTTCAAATTCGGCCGGAAACCGTTAAACGCAGTGTCTTGACCCTAGATTCACTCTCCCCTGCTATGCGGTATAAATCATGAAAATGCTTTTTTATGTTAAAAAAAATATATATTTAATATGCGATATATGCTATAACAATACGTTTATTATACATATGCAATTTAAATTATAAAAATATAATTTCTCATAATAATATCTGTAATAAAAAACTAAATCTGTATCTTAATATAGATTTAGATGTTAGATATATAAATTATTATAATAAATTTGTCGTTTAATATTCGCGATTGTATCTTATTTGATGGCTCAAAATAATTTTAATTACACTTCATTGTTAGGAATTTGATAAGATCAATATTTTTATTATTAATATCTATTATAATATTATTTTTACGACGTCTGTCGTTGCGCAGAGGTACAAGCGACAGGTTGTGGGTTCGATTCCCACTCCAGGAAATAAACATATTAAATTATATTTAGTAAATACTAAATTTAAACCTTATTACCAGAGCAAGGAAATGAAAATTCATTTCTGGTAATAAGGCAAAGCGCGGCATTGAGTGCCACCACTAAGCACGCAATTCTTCAATTCGGCGGAAAGTGTGGAACAAATGGTATCCAGAAGATCTGGTATCTGGATTCTCTGAGAAATAACCTACTGTCATTCCGCTCAAAATATTGTGCGGTGAGTAGTAAAACTCGGAGAATTAAAATTTAAATGTAATCGTTCACCCGAGTGGGAATCGAACCCATAACCATCGAATTTACAGTCATTCCCACTGCGCTAAAAGGGTTTTCAAGTAATCATTTTTTTTGCATGCTGTATCCCGCATATAGCAGGGTAGACAGAGGGAACCTTTGGCACACGGCTTCCGTTTCCCGTATATAATGTAGAGAGATCTAAATTAAATACGGGAAGCGGCCAAAGATCTAAATACATTGCACAAATTCAGATCGTATGTTTTTTTATTTTCACGCAGAAATGTCGGGTAGGCATGAGGAACCTGAGAACCTAGTGTTAAGACACTCCGTTCCCTTGACATTTCCGTTCCCCACTTTCCATCGAATTGATTTTATAACATATATACTTCAAAATTTATTTTAATTTGATTATTTAGTGACATATATTTGACATTTTGATATAAATTCAGATTTAAATTTTAAGCTCACAAACAAAACTGCAAATGGTCACATAAAGTCAATAATAACATTTAACGCATACTTATTCCTCGCCATTATATTAAGTTTATTGTTATTTAATACTAATTCTTTTTTAAATATCGATTTTTATTTTTATTTAAGAGATCCTCTTTGAGACAAAGAAAAAGCGATTGGTTGTGGGTTCGATTCCCACTCAGCGAAATGATTATATTTAAATTATTTTCACTACGATGTAGAATTCTGCCACTTTTTTTTTAACTCCACGATGTATCCCGCATATGCATAGGCAGAGTGAACCTGAGAACCTAGTGTTAAGACACTCCGTTCCCCACTTTCCGCCGAGTTGAGGCATTACGTGCTAAGTGGCGGAACTCAACGCCGCGCATTGCCTTGTTACCAAACCCAGGAAAAGAAAATATTAAACATTCTCCCATTTAACACGCAATATCTCCAATTCGAGCGGAAAGCGGTGAACGGAGTTGGTTGGGACGGACACTACAATCTTTTTTTTTTAAAAATCGTGTAAAAAAATGTCTGAGCTTTTTAAAACTTCTCATATAAATATTATACCTTAATTTCGCTAAAATGGCACGTGCGTGAATAAACTATACCCTGCGACGGAATTCAGGATAAATTCTAATTTTTTTCTTTATAAAAAAGAGTAAGCTGAGAGACCCTTGTGTTAAGATACTACATTCTTCATTTGCTTACTTTTGATTCATTATGTGAGTGGCGGAACTAAACGCCGCGGTGTCTCCCACACCTAATTTCCTAAAAAAACCCCAAGAATGAAACCTGCTTAATAATTACATTTACAATCAAGCACTACCCCAATATTCTAGAAGGAGTTTGAATTTTTTTTTAAATAAAACAAAGACAATATCAATGTTCTTCTTAAGAACTTGTCATATAAATATTCATACCCCAATTTCGTTAAAAAGGACATGCATGCATTAATTTATACTCAGCTGCGGAATTCAGCATAAATCCCAATATATGAATAAATCCTCCACATATAACAAGTACGTAGATTCGTATCTTTTTTTTTTTTTTTTTTTTTGATAACGGACGGCAAACGAGCAGAAGGACCACCTGATGGTAAGTGGTTACCTTCGCCCATAGACATCTACAGCACCAGAGATGTTGTAGATGCGTTGCCAACCTAGAGGATACAGATGGAAAGGGAGGACAATGTAGTAGTCCACTATCAGAACCACCACATTTTGGGGAAAGGATGGGTGGGAAAGGGGAAAATCTGGCTTACATGCCATTGAACCGGAACACATCATTAGATATTTGGCGGTTCGTTTTTGACATGATAGTGGTCGCGAGCCAGTCGGAGGACAAACCTCCTACCATCTAACAAATCTACGTACGTAATATCTACGTACTTTTTATAATATAGTAGTATATCGATATATATACTACTATACATATAAAAAGTACGTCACGTACATAGTCTTAAGATTTTCGTTCTCCATTTGGTAACTTTTGATTCATTATGAGAGTGGCGGAACTTAACGCCGTGATTGGTCTATGGCATACAGGGTTCTTGACTTACGCTTGAGTTTAGCTTGTGGTTATTATTGTTGTCATTTATATTATATCTTTTATTTTGTCTCATCATGTTTGTTAATGTTTGTTTTTTTTTGTATTTTTTTTTAATTTTTCTTTTTTTAATTAGATGTTAGAAAAACTGCTTTTTTTTGTTAATTTTAAAAATTTTTGATAAGCTCTACTTAGCCTAATTTTAAATATAAAATTATGTTTTAGTATATTGTATATTGTTGGAGCATGTTGTGTCTGCCTGTAAGTGGAACAACACTGAGCAATGTAACATTTTTTTATAATTTGTATCAACTTTCATGTTATGTGTATTTTCTGTTGGTAGACCTTATAAATAAATAAATAAATCAGACAAAACCAACATTATTGCTTTTACAATTAAGCATAACCCAACGTTCTAGGAGGCGTTTGTTATTTTTTTTAAATAAAAATGAAACGCGTATAAAAAACAATATCACTGTACTTCTTAAAAACTCGTCATATAAATATTCATACCCAAATTTCGCTAAAAAGGACATGCATGCATAAATTTTGCCTCCACACCAAATAACATGTCAATTGGCGACCCAAAATCTGTTCCCATAAAAGTTTATAATCACCTCGTCCGTCATTGTACATTTATATTTATTACTAAAGCAGTATATAAAATTGACTTTTGGTGTGTTCTCCTTTGTTTGTTTAAGTGGCGTAATATTCAAATAATGGACTATATTGTATTGTTACCGGTTTAAGGTTCGAATTCAATTTATTTGTTGAGGGGTAATCGGGCGAAATGAGAGCGGGAAGGGTTGGTTTTTAGATCTTGAAATGATTGTCCTTTTTGGTTAGAGTTGTTGTGACATATATTAAAGTAGTAGATGTATGTATGTTAGTGTACTTTTTACTAGCTGTATTCCGCGACTTTGTTTGCGTGAACTATAAAACCTAAAAATCCTATTTCTTGTCGCTTTTGTACGAGTTGTGAACAATCTTTTCTTAGTGCTCTTTTATACTCCTCTAAGGAGGTAGTATCGTCAGACGTACAAACGTACAGACAGTCAGTCACTCAGTGACGCATGCGTTTTATGTACCCAGATAGAGTAACCGTAGGTTATAGCTTCAATGTACTTTCCTATTTTTTATTATTGCGTATGTGTAGAGACGAGCCACTATGTTAGTCCATATCAAAATTGAGTCCCGTAAACACAATAAATGTTTGGTTCGATTTCTTCACGAAGGAATGATTATGTTCAATTATTTTTATTTCCCCGCTCTGGTAAATGAAGGTGCAGCATAGAATGTCTTGATTTTGTGGAAAAAGTGCAAAACGGAGT
Source organism: Philaethria dido (assembly GCA_033558755.1). Classification (NCBI taxonomy): domain Eukaryota; kingdom Metazoa; phylum Arthropoda; class Insecta; order Lepidoptera; family Nymphalidae; genus Philaethria; species Philaethria dido. Next base: position 44,342 of record JAKGSA010000317.1, on the reverse strand, counting down.
GTCTTAACACTATGTTCTCTTCATCCTTCTACTGGAAAAAATGTTAATATAAACATATTCATTATAATGTTATCAAGTCAGGATAATTTAAGCAATATATCTACAAAAAAACAAAAAATAGCTATGTCAGTATACAAATACAAAAGTCACATAACAAAAATATCCAAAAAATCAACAATGATAATGCAAAATTGAAAATCAAATGTCACTTCATATTAACTTCCATCTATTATTAGTTCTCACAATACTCTTATATTCGGTTTATTTTGATCACCGTAAGACATCCGTAACGGTTAACATTAACGATTTAGTATAACGAATAACGCAGCTAACCTTATTTGTAGTTTTTATCTTTTTTTTTATGCAATTTATACACGTGTCTAAGTGATTTTGGTTGAGCATAGAAAATTGTAAAATTCTAAATGGCGGTTTAGTAGAAACTCTCGTTAGTTAGGAACTGGTTCATTTTTTTTAGCTTCACGCTGTGTCCTGTATATAGCAGGGTAGGCAGAGGGAACCTGAGAATTTAATGTTAAGACACTCTGTTCCCCACTTTCCACCGAATTAAGGCATAGGAACCGAAACTCAACGCCGCGCTTGACCTTGCTAACAAACCCAGGAAATGAAAATACTATAGTTCTTACATTTCCTGGAGTGGGCATCGAACCCACAACCTATCGCGTCGTAGTCACACGCTTATACCTCTGCGCCATGACAGGCCTCATAATTTCGCTTTTCGATATCTCACAAACGTTCAAAGCGAAAGCGAGGATATTGGTCCACGTTTTCCCACGTATAAAATTGAAATTACTAGATATTAGTGTACTTAGAAGCCGATTAGTGTTATAGATACGTTCCACTCTGCACTTATGTTATTATGAACACTATTTTATAGTTGTAGTAATGTTAATATATATCATATTGACTTTGATATCTTTTTATTTATTTCTTAAGCAAAATATAGGAAAATATCTAGAAAAGGAAAATATCTCTTCATCTATATCTATCTATATTTGAAAAGTACAACGAAATATAGTAGAAAGCGTAAGCCGTAGCGTTTGATGTTCTGTTCTGACTGACTCTCCCACTAGGGATAAAATGTGAAACTGAGAAAAAAGAAAGAATATACAAGATAGAAATAGAAAAATTACAGTATATATAAATATAAATAAAAAAAATTGTTGAATCAAAAAAAAACACATACCAAACGTTCTCATAAATAATAAGCAATATAATAATAAATAAATTGTTGATCTATCTACCTGTCTTGGAGGAATGATTTTATTTAAATTATTTTTATTTCTCTGTTCTGCTAATTGAAAAAGGGGCATTGAGTTTCACCACTCAATGCGTAATGCCTCGATTCCGTTCGGAGAGTATGGAATGGAGAGTCTTGACACTAGGTTGTCTCTGACTATCCTGGTTTTCGAAGAAAAATAGTCCTTACCTTACCGAACTTCACGTTTTGTACCTAGCGGAGTAGTCAAAGAGAACGAAGCGCCAAACCTTACGGTCCCTACATACTTCTATCGCCTCGTCCACAGTCATTAACCTCTTCGTACATACATAGCTGTACGCTGTATCCCGCATATAGCAGGGTAGGCAGAGAGAACCTTGTGTTAAATCACTCCGTTCCGCACTTTCCGCCAAATTGAGGGATTGCGTGCTGAGTGGCGGAACTCAACGCTACGCTTTGCCTTGTTAACCAAACCCAGGAAATGAAAAATTCCATTTCCTGGAGTGAGAATCGAACCCATAACCTGTCGCGTTTACAGTTGCACGCTTGTGCCTCTGTGCCATGATAGGCGTTAAACTTTTTCATACATGAAAAAATACTCACATAGTGCAAAGTGAAACAAAGCTAAGTTCGATGCACCTCTGTTAAATCATAAGTAACCTAATTATGATATATTAGTGAGGCAATAATTGCTACGTTTTAGATAATAAAAATTCTAAGATATTACTAATATAAACATTAAACGAATATATATCGAAAATAAAAATATCAAAAGACCATCGTGGTACAGTGGGACAGCATCTAACCGTAAACGGTAGGTTGTGGGTTCAATTCCCACTCAAGGGTATGACTATATATTTTTTTAATTTCTTCACTCTAGTAAGACAAACCACGGCGTTGAGTTCCGCTACTTAATCTTCAAATGTCTCAAACAAGGTTGCAAACGGAGTGTCATGATTCTAGGTTCTCTCGGACTCTAAGGGATAAAGCGTGAAGCTGCTTTATAAATTCCCCACTTTCCGCCGAATTGGGACATTGCGTGTTGAGTGACGGAACTCAACGCCGCGCTTTGCCTTGTTACTAAACCCAAGAAATGGAAATACTAAATTTTACATTTCCTGGAGTGGGAATCGAACCCACAACCTGTCGCGTTTACAGTCCCACGTTCCTCCCAGTTTACATTTTATCTATTCATAGTAAAAAAAGTTGAAAGATCCACAAAAATATAAAGTAATATTCACTTATATTAAAAAAAGGACAATAAGAGAAAAAGACGACAATAGCGACAAAACGTTTGCCACAACAGAAGTTTACAAACAAAGTTGTGCAGCATGATTAATTTAACTGTCTCTATATAACTGCCCCATTTCGATGTAACTTTTGATATTCTCTCTCTCTCTCTCTGATCTCTTTGTCAAGTAACACAAAGGTTATGAAAAGTATGGCGTTTTTATGGGTTCATATGCGAATATTAAAAATGTAGTGTAATATAGTATGTGAATATAAATAAATATATTTATATTATAAAATTGAATAATGCTTAGAAAACATAATTTAATTTAACTTTAAATTAGTATAGAATATTTTAAAAATTGGCAGAAAAATAGAATCTTATCACTGTACTCTCTTTTCTTCCTCACAATATAATACATAATGCAATAATAACATAGTATGGAACTTCCTTGGGAGTGTCCTTGGGACTTTAAATCCACTCGGGAAAGGGAAACAACTATCAGGGGTCTTTACTCTCCTCCCTTTTGGGGGAGGAGGGGTGATGGCTTCAGGCTCTTAGGCCTATGGCCATGGGTTTCTTCACCGTCCATGAACATGGACGGGTCATCGGGTTGGCCCATAGGGCCTCTGTAGGGGCTCTATCTAAGAAAAAAAAAATTTTTTTTTTTTTTACAAATATGACAAATTTAATGTTTAAAGAAAACCAGCTACACGCTATTATTCTGCATAGTAGGAAAGTCAGAAAAAACGTAATATCAACACACCGTTCTCTGCTTTCAGCTTAAATAACAGACATTGCATGTTGAATGACGGAACTTAACGCCGCACTTTGTTATCAGAACACTTTTTCCAAGGCATCAAATCTATAATTTTATAGGCCACATAAATCTCATATATATACATACATATATATTGCAAAAGCTAATCTTTCTCAACTCTATTTATAGTAGCGTATTAAATAAGAAATTAGTTCATAAATATATATGGGGAGATATTCGTAGTTTCCTATCGACATAATTTATGATGCATATAGAATATTATTTACTTATATATGCCGTATTTCCGCTTATTTAGATTGAGAAAGTTTTTAGTAATAGTGTAGGCATCGTGGCACAGTAGGACAGTTGTGGGTTCGATTCCCATCCGAGAAATTGATTAAATTTAAATTATTATCATGTCTCTGCTCTGGTATGATAAAGCGTCACATTGAGTTCCGCCACTCAATACTTAATAACTCATTTCTATGTAATCAGGACAGTAAGTAACGGAGTGTATCGACTCTAGGTATTCTCTGTCTACCCTGTTATAACGTGATACAGCGTGAAGCTGTAAAAAATAAACGGTTTAAATGTTGCTGCTGAATGTGATAGCAGGCCTTACTTTGATAGTAAAATCAATATTTGTTAATATTTGTTAATTATAAGTTTAGGAACAACTAATGAATACTGTTTCTAATCTGAAGTGCAAAAAATATAAAATATTAATTAATTATTGCTTACTAACTTCATCCCAGTTCTAAGAACTACTTTATTTTCACAATTTCCAAACCTTAGGCTAAAGTGTATTTTTTCTCATTATCTCAACATCACTATCCTAGAAATACAATAAATTATATCAAAATAAAACTTTCCCAGAAAGCTTCAAGCATAATATAATAATAATTTACCAAAATTTTAATCGAAAAATCCTATTTAAGCTTCCATTAGACATCAAGATCATTAGTCACTCTAAGGATTTACGCGTCAATTGCACAAAAACAGTTGACACAAACAAATTGGTGATTCCCACATAAGGTGAAAATCCTAACGCAAATACAGGATATTATCACTGCATATTTAATTCATACTATTTTGCCCCCTATTTTGTTACAGATAGAGTCAAAAGTTCCCCAAATTTTTATTTAAATAATTGAATTTCAAATACTAAAAGGGATCTACATGTGTTTGAAAAGATTAATGATCCTCTTGAACTATCAAAGTAAGTACAGCTATTGTGATACAACAAAAAATACTTTGCAAATAACAATACAAAATCAAGAATTCTTATTTTAAAGCAGTAAGGTAGCAAATGTAGAGCAGTTGTGATAAAAAAGTTGACTAACGATTCTGGTTTGGGATCAAAAATTCATGGTTAGTTTTTTTTCTTGAAATTTGGCGACTTTTATTCTTCTAGTCGAGCATCTGTTTAATGATAGCTAACGTTTTGAATGTTATTGTATGTGTTTTTGTTTGTTTATCTGTCCCCTTTATGATGGTGTCTAGGATAATTAATTAATGTGGCTTTTTAGTTTGTCGTAGGGTGTTGAATATGTAACTAGCGTCCCCTATAATATGTTCATTATGAAGATTAGGGGTTACTAAAACTTGGAACGTGATAATATTTACATTTAATATGTCTGGATAATATAGTTCTATGATTTCTTCAAATAAAACTAGTAATTCTTAATATTATATTCAATTAAAATAATGACTCTATGGCGGCAAAGTATAGAATTAGAAACTTCGAATTATATGACTCATTCTCTTTGAATTACTTTGAATTCATTTCATTTTTATCATCCTCTGTCATCTTTTCCGACTTTTATAAAAAAAATTTATTTACACCTTCTAATATTTTAAATATTTTTTTAAAATTCACGCACAGAGAATTAAACATTTTAAAAAAAATGTATAAAAAATTGACTTGCTTAATTGGCTAGAGTCTTAGACGGCTTTCCATAGGATACGTTCACAAATTTTATACTTTTTCTAAAAATATTTGACCCTCTTATATGACTCTATATTTTAACATAAATGGCATTATTTTCCTAAATCTCACTTTAATCATTCCATAATCTCATTTTGCCTCATTTCTCAGTAAATTCAAATTAACGCGTCTCAGAAAATAGAACTCCATATCTAAGAAATGCTGTACAATCTAATCATCTCTTATCAAATGGCTCAGAAATATTCCAACCATTTTAATGCAAAAGCTCTTTCTATATTATATTAGAGCGATAATTTAAGTATTTCTACGATGCGAGTATTTTCGATTATAATTTATATGCAAGTAAACTGCAAATGTGGTCAATCCCATGTCCCAGTTACCACGGTCCGGAGGCTGCATCTCGTCTGGGTTAAGGTCATGTTCCTTATTATCTTAACTTTAAGAGGTATATTACTGTGGGTTGAGTTATTTTCTTCTATCACAGCTAACTAACGATGATATATTAAAAGTAAATTGAGTGGAAATAGTTCAAATGTGGACCGATTTATATTAGATGATAATTTTACAAAATGTTTGCTCGATATAGTTATTGATAATTTGCTGGATTTTACTGTATATACATATATACATACATGGCTTCACGCTGTATCCCGCATCTAGCAGGGTAGGCAGAGGGATCCTATTGTTAAAACACTCCGTTCCCAACTATCCGTCCAATTGAAGCATTGCGTGCTGAGTGGCGGAACTCAACACCGCGCTTTGCCTTGTTACCAAACCACACCACCACATACAGGATATAAAAAATAACATTTCCTAGAGTAAAAATTTCTTTTCATATAAAATATAAGTTAAGTAACATCACATTAACAAAAAAAGAATTAAATCGATACAACCTAATAAAGAAAATATTTCTCTACCTTGCTCTATCCATAACGAACATATTGTAACCATTTTTCATTTCACTTTAAATACATTATAATTAATTGATACAATCCATTTTATATTTGGGAAAACGATTCTAGGGAGTTTCGTTCCAATCGCCGATACTGATTTGAATCACGATACGTAATTTATTCATTAAGTAAAACACAGGGAAGCCTACGCAACTCATTTATTATGCCAGAAAATTAATATTCATGTAAGATCGGTAAGTTCTAAAGAACAGTGTTAAATAGTTGCGTGTGGAGATAAAAATTGATGTACACACGTTTTGGAAATAGGATTTATTAACTGACTTCGAAAAAGGCGATTCAATTCGGTTGTATTTTTTTTTAATTTCTAGTGATCTGATGTGGTCCATCCATTTAAATGTAGCTTAGATTTAATGATTTTTGAGTTATTCGTAATAATTGTATTTTTTTATATATTTTGAAATTGGGTTTTTTTGTTAAAATAAAGTAATCATTACTTTATAGAAAAATTATTATCATTGCATGGTTCTGCTAATTAAAAGCACTTTATTTTATGGCTTTTAACACCTAAAGTTTCGATTTTGGACAGAAAATGAAGAAAGGGAGGGATTGTCATGACTCTATATTTTCTCTGGTTACCCTGCTACGTAGAAAATAGCATAAAAATATTCTTTTATATAAGTAATTTCAGTTCAATGAAATCGAATCCACACCTCTCGCACGTTATATAATAGAAACTGCTCCAACTATTTGAATATTCCTAATTTAATTAATACATCCATTAAGTTGTCACGTGGGCTTTAATGACTACAATTGTTTTTAGAGAGCGCTCATGTGATTTACTATTCTACACGTGCATACGTAAACGTTAATCAAATAGCGTTCACTTTAATCACTATAGTAAAGTTTTGAATATTTATTAGCTCTATATCAACTATATTATGCATCTAGTAAAGTTAATAGAGTTTGCTTAGTGATAAATAATTATTTACTTTTTATATCCAGAATAAGGTAAATAAAGTTGTATTTAGACCTAGAAGCAATCGACAACGGGAAAAAGAAACGGGAAAAAAGAACTTTTAACAGTACAGACTTAATACTAGGGTCTCAGGGATATTCTTCCTAAGTGATAAAGCGTTAGCTAAAAAGACTAATTTCACACTCCTATAAAAGTACTAAATAATTAAAATAATTCATAATTTTCAAGCTTTCAAATCACTTCATGCTTTTTTCTTTAAATATGTCTTGAACACATGGTATAAAAACATTCCGTCTTTCCTTTCTATATCAATTAAAAACATTGCATATTGTCTTAACAGAGAGGCAAAATAAAAAACTTTTAAATATAGTAATTTCTTCGAATAGGAATCGAACCTACAACCTATCGCGCTTACACACAGACGCTGCTTCACTGCACCACGATGACTTATACTATTTTTTTAGCTTCACGCTGTATCCCGTGTAACAAGGTAGGCATAAGGAACTTGAGAAGCTAATACACTCCGTTCCCCACTTTCCGCCGGCGAGTGGCCGAACTCAATGCCGCGCTATGCCTTGTTACCAAACCCAGGATATGAAAACATTAAACTTTTACATTTCCTGGAGTGGAAATCGAACCCACAACCTATCGCGCTCACTCATAGACGCTGCTCCACTGCGCCACGATGATCTATAGTAATTGTTAGCAAGGGTTTTTTTTGTAAGAGACAACCATAAACTTGATTGAATAAAAACTAAAAATACTAACTCTATTTAATATAGAGCTTTTTCCAAGGCTCAATAAAGCAATATAATAATATACGAGAATTGATAAATGATATCAATTAGATACACGCAGTAAAGCTTGGGAACTTCGATTCGTATTTGGGACGAGCTTTTTGTTAAAAGTTTGCGGTGTTTTAATATATATAGGATATTAGATTGCGGTTTAGGAAATGATAAAAAGTTTCTGTTATAGTTTGACTTAGTTTTGTTATTTGAGTTTTATTTAAATGAGTGTTACTGTTATTCAGTTTTTTTTAAGTTATAATTCTTTTTTTTCTTGAAAAAGTGTATTTTTTTTATTTTAACTTAACACCTGTTGTGGCGCAAAGGCACAAGCGTACGACTATAAACGAGACAGGTTGTGGGTTCGATTTTCACTCCAGGAAATAACAAGACAAAGCGTAGCGTTGAGTTCCGCCACTCAGCACGCAGAGCCTCAATTTGGCGGAAAATGGGGAACGGAGTGTCTTAACACTATATGCGGGATAAAAAAAAACTTAACTTAGCTTCATGGTTTATACCTAGTAAGGTAATCAGAATTTATTATTTGATTCTTTAGAAGTAATAGCTACTTATCAGTCTGTACTCAACAGTTACAGGTTCAATTATGATTTGTTCTCTATGTTTTTTGCTTATATATGGCCAGAGGTAGCTATTCATATAAGATAATTTTTAAATTATCAAGTGTTTTTTTGATTGACTCACAGTAAAGATTCACGTTACATGAAGAGGTGCTTGGAGTAGGTATATAATAAATAGGTCGGGACTCAAGTGTAATCTTTTTGGTGGTAGGAGGTTCGTCCTCCGTCTGGCTCGCGACCACTATCATGTCAAGGACGAACCGCCAAATATCTTATGATGTGTTCCGGTTCGATGGCATGTAAGCCAGGTTTTCCCATTCCCACCCATCCTTTCCTCAAAATGTGGTGATTCCGAGAACGGAATACTACATTGTCCTCCTCTTCCATCTGTATCCTCTAGGTTGGCAACGCATCTACAACATCTCTGGTGTTGTAGATGTTCTTGGGCGAAGGTATCCACTTACCATCAGGTGGTCCTTCTGCTCGTTTGCCATCCGTTATCCAAAAAAAAAAAAAAAAAAAAAAAAAAAAAAAAAAAAATCTAAGGAGCACTTTTGCAATGCAATACTTTGTTGTCTCTACTGTCGGAATTCCTCTCTATCTATCTAACCAAATAGGAAAGATATTTATAACCTATATTTAAATTAATATGGCGAAAGTATTTTTTGAAATTTTAAAGTGTTAATCACTTATGGAACAAAAAACATATTGTAGGAAACGTATAAAAATTTGAACGCAGCGGGAACCGAACCCGCGCCTCTTGGGAACCGTCCAAGGACTCTGACCATTAAGCCATGCGTTCCATGCATGAATTTTTATACGTTTTATGTTCTATTTTCTAAAATTAATCAGTCATTTCAATTATCGCCTCACATATAAAACTGAATTCAAATGATAACTATAGTAACTAAAACTAGACCTTAACAACAAATTACAGGCTAAATATTTTATATCCATAATTAAAATGGACTTACAATATTGAACATTACTTTTCTATTAGTTTTATCTGAAGTACTAATTTAGAACAGATTAGACCACCTAGATACTAAATGTGACCTAACGTTAGTGCTTGAGTGATAAAATACTGTATAGCTTATAATTTGAAGTGCTTTGGTTTAATAGTAAAGCACACACGCTCATATGTTTATTAGAGATAATAAGTGAGGTATAGTAGCGCAGTGAGATAGAGTATGACAGTAAACGTGATTGGTTTTGGGTTCGATTCCCACTCCAGGAAATGTAAAATTTAGTATTTTCATTTCTTGGGTTTGCTAACAAGGCAAAGCGCAGCTTTGAGTTCCGCCACTCAACACGCAATGTCTCATTTTGGCGGAAAGTGGGGAACGGAAATGTTGAAAGAGAATGGAGTGTCTTAACACTAGGTTCTCTAGTTCTCTCTGCTTACCCCGCTATATGCGGGATACAGCGTGAAGTTAAAAAAAAGAACATTATAAATGTTCTTTTACTCTGGTTAAACAAAAACGGTGTTGAATTACGCCCAATATTAAACATCTTGTATTTGAATGGAAAATAGAGAAAGGAGTGTTTTTATACTACGTGCATTGGATTAGCAGAAAAAAATGTGAAGCTGTTAAAAGTAATGACTAGAAAGCTGGAATATTATGAATTATTTTAATGGTTTTATGCTTTTATGGGAGAGTAAAATTGACATATATTTATTAGTTTTTGCATGAAAGAATAACAAACAATCATCACAAGCTTTTGCATTAATACTGACTGACTGACACAGAGGCACAAGCGTGCGACTGTAAACACGACAGGTTGTGGGTTCGATTCCCACTCCAGGAAATGTAAAGGCAAAGCGCGACGTTGAGTTCCACCACTCAACACGCAAAGCGTCAATTTGGCGGAAAGTGGGGAACGGAAATGTTGAAAGAGAATGGAGTGTCTTAACACTAGGTTCTCTGGTTCCCTCTGCCTACTCCGCTATATGCGGGATACAGGGTGAAGTTAAAAAAAATCTATTAAGTCGTACATATGTTATAGAGTCATAGAGTGTAGAGATTAAAATATTCAAACCGGTAGACCAATTCTAACAATGCATGTTTCATTTTCAAACAAGGTTAATATACACTTAGTATCAATACATTTATAATTTAATAAATGCAGATCCCTAACAATCTTATGTTAGTAGAAGGTAGAGATTTACATACAATATTTGTATGTAACTCTACCATGGCTCAGTGGAGAATTGGATAGTAAATGCTATGGTTATAGATTCAATTCTTTCATTATTGTTTTTTTTTTCATTAGTACAGTAAATGCAAAGTAGGCGTTAAAAGCTCTATATTTCTATAACTAAGATTATTATGAAAAAGAAAACTGACTTCAAATAAAATGCAATAAAAAGTAACGAATATATATTACGAATAACTCAAAAACTACTAGTCATATCTTAATTAATTTTCAACGGTGATCCCCTTCTTAAGCACTAACTACCATATATATATATTTTTTTTACCTTAACGCTGTATCCCGCATAGGGTAGGCAGAGGGAACCTGAGAACCTAGTGTTAAGACACTCCGTTCTCTTACAATAATTCCGTTTCCCACTTTCCGCCATTAAGGCGTTGCGTGTTAAGCGGCGAAACTTAACGCCGCGCTTTGCCCTATTACCAAGCCCAGGAAATGAAAATACTAATATTTCCTGGAGTGGGAATCGAACCCACAACCTGTCGCTTTACAGTCGCACGCTTGTGCCTCTGCGCCACGACAGGCGTTATAGATAACACAATAAAAAAACATAAATTGAATGGATTCTCCTTTTTTAAAGTAGGATAATAAATATTACCCTACATATTAGAATCTCTAAGATCAGGTCATGTTAGATTGTAAACATACTCACGTACTAGTTACAATAATAAACGGTATTGACGATTGAGATCAACAAAGATTCTCTTTACACTTATAGCCGTGCAAGTAAATGTTATGTTGGTCTAGGATTTGTCATCAAATTATTTATATTGAATTATAATTTAATTCATAAGCTGATAGCGATTTTTGGCAACTTAACGAAACACAAGCGTTTTATGTGTATTATATAGTTTACTGATACAATATTAAGAACAAATTTAAATTATAAATAAAATATATATTAAAGAAATTTTTTTTTTTTAAAAAAGTCATAAGCTGATAGCGATTTTTGGTATATTTTTTTATGTTAAACATCGTTTTTTTTTTTATTTTAATTGCGGCGTTTATTTACGCTATCCATTATGCAATATAATTAAAATTCGCAGAGGTATATCAACAATATCAACTGCAGTCTTATTTGTTAGTCTTTTTAGGCATTCAAATGGAACATTTTGATAAAAAAACATTAAGTCACCCTTTTTAATATAAAATTAGCTCTCTACTTCAAAACTTAGTATCTCATATTAAAAAAACGGAGAAATTGATCACCAACTCTTAAAGGTACAACCAAAGTAATATGATTATTAATTATACTAATATACTAAAGTAAACAGCTTGCTTGTTTGTTTGATTGATGCTTAAAACTGCCATTCACGTCAAAGTTTAAGTAAGTCTGCAGATATTTGTAAAATAGATAGTATTTTCATTTTTCCGTTCTGGTAATACAAAGCACGGCGTTAAGTTCCGTTACTTAGAATACAATATCTCGATTTCGTGGAAAAAATGGACCGCGGAATATTTAGACACTAGATTCTCTCTGTCTATCCTCCTATGTGAAAAAAGTCTAAACTGCTATTTACATCGTAAAATCATATTATATTTTTAATACAAAAAGTATAAAAAGCTATGGCCAAAAATATTATTTTTCAACTTACACCACCCAATAATGTGGGAGGTTATGGATCATATGAATAAAATCATCATACCATTCGCATAGGAATTGAGACACGATAACCGTTGAAGCGTTTGGCTTATTGCCTATATACTAGATCGTAAATTAATGAAATTATAGTTACGACGCATGTAAAGGCCGTATACATGGACTGTATAGAAAATATGAAGAAATTCTTTCTTTTTTGTCATTTAAAAAAGATTTCGTTCAAAAAGCATGTTTTTCCGCGTAATTGGGTAGTCAGAGAACATTTAGTGTTAAAACACTCAGCTATTTATCACTTTCCGCCCGAATTAGATAGTGTTTTGTGGCAGAAATTAATGATACACTTTTTGTTACCAGATATAATCATTCGGCGTTTCCGATTAGACTTTGTCCCATTGCGTCACGTTTGTTGTCAATTTCCCCGCTAGATAAAGCACGGCGTTCAGTGCCATCACTTAATAAATGTAGACTCGATTTTTGATAGAAAGTCTCGTAACTCTCTCTCCTGAACCGACTGTCTTATATCCATGCTTTGCCTGAAGATTCTTTCTTTTTATACAACAGTAAGTGATAAGCATTTTTCATTTCCTGGGTTTGGTAACAAGGCAAAGCACGGCGTTGAGTTAGGCCCCTCAGCACGCATTGCGTCAACCTGGCGGAAAGTAGGGAACGGATTTGTTGAAAGAGAACGGAGTGTCTTAACACTAGGTTCTCAGATTCCCTCTGCCTACCCTGCTGTATGCGAGATACAGCGTGAAGTTAAAAAAAATAAAATCAAAGTAATAAGCAGGTAGCAGATTCGATTCACGTTTATATAGTTTTTATGAGTTATCCTGACAGTAAGATGTTTTTTCAGCCAAGTGCAATAATTAGATTTTTATCAAAAAAGAAAACTGACTTCAAATACACTTTAAAGAAAAATTACGAATAACTCAAAAAGTTTTAGTTGTGAGAAGCAATAGCTATCATATGAAAGAATAATCATCAAAATCGGTTCATCCAGTAAAAAAGTATACACATACAAAAATAATATTAAGTTGAAATCAGTTAATAATATTTAAATTAGCAAACGTTCTAATAAGAAACATCAAGTTATTATAATACGTTTTTATCCTTTCATAGTAAAAGGACAAATCTATAATTTTTCTATGCGATCATTTTAAATTATTTTTATTACTATAGGTCTAACCTTTGGATAATGAGTACTATGTGACTTCACCTTGTTTAATTTGTGTTCATACATTTTCATAAGAAGGCTACTGTATTTTATTTACTTTTTATGGTATGTGTCTAAAATTAGTTCTTGATTATAACTTTGCTCTTTTTATACTTGTTTTGTTTTTCATATATTCCTTATTTTTTAAGGTGATGGCTATTTTTATTATTAATATTATGAATGATAAGTTTAGGCAGTTCTAGTGTTAAAACACTCCGTTCTCTATTTTTTGCCCGAATTAGAAACATTATGTGTTGAATAGTGATACTCAATGCCGTGTTTTGTTCACACAGAACGAAGAAATGAAAATACTTTAGATATTCTCTCCCCTGAAAGAGAATCGAAGATATATCCCCTTTTTTTCCTATATTGGTATATGGTATATATATACATATAATTTTAACTTCACGCTGTATCCCAGATGTGTTAAAACATCTCGTGAAAACGAGATTTCAACAATTCCGTTACCCACTTTCCACCGGATTGAGGTATTGCGTGATGAGTGGCGGAACTCAACGCCGCGCTTTGCCTTGTTACCAGATTATTATAAGATTGATATAAATTATAATAAACTTACTTACTTAGCGTCACGCTGTATCCCGCTTATAGCAGGGTAGACAGAGGGAATCTAGTGTTAAAACACTCTGTTCCGCACTTTCCGCCGTACTGAGGCATTGCGTGTATGGCGGAACTCAACGCCGCGCATTGCCTTGTTAAAAACCCAAGAAATGAAAAAACTAAACATTTAATTATAATACAATAAAACCTAATTATTTTTTTCAATAATCTTGTCTTATATGACTTCATCATGAATTTTTAATTTTGTATAGTCCCTTTGAAAGTAATTCGGCCACACCCAGAATTAAGATTCGCGATTTCATATTACGATAATTAATTTCTTAGCGTTGATACAATTATGGGTTATGTTTTAATATAATTTAAGGCTTGGAATACATGGATTGTGAAATTTTTAATTAAAATATTTTTTTATAAGAGAACGCGGCGTTTAGTTCCGCCACCTAACAAGCAGAATTGTCAATTTTTAGTGGAAAGTGGGGAATGGAGTCTTATGACAGTTGGTTCTTACGTATACTGCTATGCGGAGTAAAGCTGAAAAATATACTTTTTTGAACTTCATTTTTTCTATTTCTATTTTGTAGGGAATTTATTTGTTCTTATTTTCTTATTTTATATTTGTTTATATATTTAGTAAAAAAAAAAATAAAATCTAAAAATCAGAAACAGAAAAGATTTAAGATTTTAATAAAAAAAACCGACTTAAATTAAAATGCGAACGGAGTATTTTGATATTTTCATTAAATATTTGTCATACTAGAATCGAACGTGTGACCTTTCATTTACTAACGAAATGTAGTGTGGTTAATACCGCATCAGGCTACATAACCGTAAACATCGTAAAACCATAGGATTGAGAGGTTAATAATTATTTTCACTTGAATAGTTCTAATAGTTCCACAGCGCATATTAAACACCTTGTAATCATAACTTGAGGCTAAGTTCTTATAGAAATCGATAATTTGTACCTATGTACCTACATATAGTAATTACTAGTATTTTTTTGTAGGCAGAGGTAACCTAGTGTTAAGACATTCCGCCGAATTGAAGCATTGCGTGCTGAGTGGCGGAACTCAGCGCCGCGCTTTGAATTGTTACCAAACCCAAGAAATGAAAAATTCCATTTCCTGGAGTGGGAATCGAACCCACGACCTGTCGTGTTTACAGTCACACGCTAGTGCCTCTGCGCCACGACAGATGCTAGACATTAGTGGCAAGCGTTTAAACTATAAAGGGGCCCCTTAAGCCTACACTTGGGTCGTAA
Organism: Philaethria dido; assembly: GCA_033558755.1. Lineage (NCBI taxonomy): Eukaryota > Metazoa > Arthropoda > Insecta > Lepidoptera > Nymphalidae > Philaethria > Philaethria dido. Next base: position 29,043 of record JAKGSA010000317.1, on the reverse strand, counting down.
GTACCATAAAAGGAATCTCTTTTTCTTACCCGATGAATACGACACCTTCGCAATTAACCCATGTAATGCTAAGAAATTTCTTTTCCTATTAAAGTTATCTTCGTGTTTTCCCGCACATAGCAGAGTAGGCAAGGAACCTGAGAACCTAGTGTTAAGACACTCCGTTCTTTTAAGATTTCTGTTCCTCACTTTCCGCCGAATTTAGGCATTGCGTGCTGAATGGCGGAACTCAACGCCGCTCTTTGTTTTGTTACCAGAATCAGAAAATGAAAATACTAAATATTATATAATATTTTCATTTTGTGGAGTGGGAATCGAACCCACAACCTGTCGTGTCTATAGCACTTATTAATATTACATATAAGTAATATTAAACAAAGGTCACCGATGTCAATGAACCTGACATAATTTACCTGTTTCCCGAATCGATTTCTCGGGTAATTGTTTTTTTTTTTTATATTCGTACAAAGGTGTCGATGTAATAAGATATATCGGTCCGTTACTTGCAAAATGTTGGTGGCCAAATCGATTTTTTTTCATATGATACGATGAATCGATGATTTATATTGAATACATTGAGTAACGTGTAAGTTATTTTGCGCCCTAATTTATTTTTTTTCTTTAGGCATAATATAAGTTGGTCTCAGTTTAAGTGGATTATTTAAAAACGGCCTATCGTGGCGCTGAGGCACAAGCGTGCAACTGAAAACGTGACAGGTTGTGGGTTCGCTTCCCTCTCCAGGAAATGTAATAGTTTAGTATTTTTATTTCCTGGGTTTGGTTCCGCTACTCAGCACGCAATGCTTCAATTCGGTGGAAAGTGGGAAACGGAGTATCTTAACACTAGGTTCTCAGATTCCCTCTGCCTACCCTGCTATATGCAGGATACAGCATGAAGAAAAGGTTATATTGTACACGTTGTGGCACAGTGAGACATTGAGCATTTAACCGTAAAGACGATTAGTTTTGGGTTCGATTCCCACTCGGTATTATGGTTATATTTAATTTATTAACATTCATCTTTTCTTGTAGGACATAGCGCGGCGTTGAATTCCGTCATTCAACATGTAATGTTTGGACTTCTAGTGAATAGCGTTTTGACATTAAAGTTCTCTCTGGTTCTCTTGCTATGGGAGAAAAACGTTAAGATAATAAAGTTGTGTAAAGTAATCTAAACATATAATAATTGAATAGCTTTTGGATATATTATGAATTAGGTGTGGGTTCAAACCCAGAGCTTTATTTTTTTTAAATTGGTGTTCAAGTCTCATATTTTTGTAGCTTACTCTCTCACATAGAGGTCAGACGGAACCTAGTGTTAATATACTCCGTTCTCCGCTTTCCCCGTGAAATCGAGACATTATATGGAAAGTGGTGGAACTCAACGCCGTAAAAATCTATCAGAACAAAGAAAAGAACGTAATTTTAACTTTAGGGTAAAAATACCTAATGTAGTAAATTTTATTTACATTTTAATATGAAAATTTTAAAGTCATCAAGTGTCAAATAAGATATATATGACTCACAACTCACAAGCTAATTGGACTTCACTTTGATTATTTTGACTTTGTTTTGTCCTTTTCTTAATAATTTTGAATAATGTTATATATGTATGGAAATACGATTAGGTATTTAAACTAACTTAAAATATATAGACATGCTAGATATAGCGTGGTTATTGGCGGAACTCAACGCCGTATTTTGTCTCACCTGCAGACAAATACTATGTATACTGGTTATCTAATATTTTTCTTTAAAAATATATAGTATAATAATTTTTACTAGATATTTTCAAATATATTATATTCTAATAAGAAAATTGAAGAAAAAATGTTTAAAAAATATTTATATTATACATACATACATACTTACATAGCTTCACGCTGTATCCCGCATATAGGGTAGGCAGAGGGAACCTAGTGTTAAGACACTCCGTTCCTCTCTTTCCGCCGAATTGAGGCATTGCGTATTAGGAGGCGTAACTTAAGTTACGCCTCCTAATACGCAATGCGGCAAAGCTCGGCGTTAACGCCGAGCTTTGCCTTGTTACCAAACCCAGGAAATGAAAAATTCCATTTCCTGGAATGGGAATCGAACTCACAACCTGTCGCGTTTAGCCAGCGTGCAAAGCACGGTGTTTTATTCCATTACTGAACAAATAATGTCTCAAATTCAGACGGAAAACGAAGAACAGTAGGTCTTGACACTAGTTCTCATTATCTACGTCTACATATCTTATTGACTACCTTTACTACCATGTGTTTCACATACACTTTTCTATAGAGTGACATACACGTTGCCAGGGCAACAAATATTTTACTCGTCAACGGTAGTATAATTTAGCTTGACCATACTAAAGTGACGAAAGCATATTTATAGGTAAATCAAAATTCTATACAATCAGAATACCTGAGGCTAAAATTAGAATCAATGAATCGGTGTGATTTAAACACTAATTGACAGCTCCAATAATTAATTATAATTGGTAAATGAATCAGCTTCTTTTATTTATTACAATAATGTAATATTATATTATTTTGAAGAATTTTTTTTTTATCCATAAAAAAAAAAAAAAAAAAAGATAATCATTTTTAAAGCTTTTATTTAACTTTCTAGCTTGATTTATTGGAAAGCTTCACGATTTATCCCGTATTGAAGGGTAGTCCGAGAGAGCCTAGTGTTAAGACACTCCGTTCCCCACTTTCTGCCGAATTGAGGCATTGCGTGCTGAGTGGCGGAATTCAACGCTGCGATTGCCTTGTTACCAAACCCAGGAAACGAAAATATCAAACTTTTTCATTTCCTGGAGTGGGAATCGAACCCACAATTGCCTTTATAGTAGCAAGCGTACCTCTGCGTCATGACAGGCGTGTAAAAACATATTATTGATAAAAAAATGTCTAGATTTTTCCTCATTCATAATTTCAAAAATCAAAAAATCGCTTACAAACTAAAAATTTAAGACATCACATAAGCCAAAAGCCATACATACAACATACAAGAAAGTAGCTCAAAATATTCAATTTCGACTAATTACTGCCCTCGGGACGGTGGTGTAAAAACACGTACGCAACCAATCATTAATCAAATGCAAAGGTTTTATAAAAAAACCGAAAAGCATCAAAATTAATAAGTAAAAGTCGCTTGGCATTTATAATAACGTATTTTAGTGCGTTTTTTCTCTTTTTTATGTTCTCCGCGTTGAAGTTCAACTCTCTTTTTAATTATAACTAGTAACAGTTGATGCGTTAATATCGCGTTGCCTAACAATGTATATGTTATACGTACATACATAGCTTCACGCTGTATCCCGCATATAGCAGGATAGGCAGAGGGAACCTAGTGTTAAGACACTCCGTTCCCCAGCAGAGGCACAAGCGTGCGACTGTTAACGCGACATGTTGTGGGTTCGATTCCCACTCCAGGAAATGTTAGTATTTTCTTTTCCTGGGTTTGGTAACAAGGCAGAACGGCGTTAAGTTCCGCCATTCTGCACGCAATGCCTCAATTCGGCGGAAAGTGGGTCTTAACACTAGGTTCTCAGGTTCCCTCTGCCTACCCTGCTATATGCGGGATAAAGTATGAAATAAAAAAAAATCATTGTCCAACCGCAAAATTGTGATAACAGTTAGACTAAGCTAAGCTAATTTAGAATACGTTAATTACTTGAGCTTTCAATTCGTGGTATGAATACGAAATGTGGATTTTATTAAAATTCTCATGTTAGTTAAACGCAAATAAGAAACGAACGTCACGCATAATAATTTATTACGCTTTTATTAGGATGTGTATTGCATAGAATGATATCTCAATTTGGCGGAAAGTGGGGAACAGAAATGTTACAAGAGAACGGAGTGTCTTAACACTAGGTTCTCTGGTTTTTTTGCCTACTCTTCTATGTGCGGAATACAGCGTGAAGCTAAAAAAATAAATAAATCTGATAATTACAAAAAAACTAATGAAAACAAATCATTAATGTGTGTTAAGTACAAAACTAAAGCAAAAACCCTTATAATTATTTTTCCCTATTACTGAGTGACATATCACTACATAATGGTATCACTACTAAGTGAATCAAATTAGTCACTAAATAATAATTTAGTGACCAAATTCCCATCTCAAAACGACCACCCACACCAGTAACAACAGAAACTAGATATTAATATGCATTTCGCATATACATGTTTGCGAACGCAATACACCTACATATGTCAAATATTGAATCCATGGTTTATGAAGGCAAAATTCTTTAAATTTTCTATTTGCACTACTTAAAAATACCAAAAAGTACCTTATTGATTTACAATAAAGGTGAAAATTGCGTGAAAATTGCACTTTTCGGTAGAAACTGGTGCATATAATGTGTTGAAGATGGTACATTGACCTTTTAAAATACAGATGCTTTATAAATGAGATGATATTGAAGAAAAAAAAGAAGTTGAACTAAGAAGATTGGTTGTGTGTTCGATTCCCGATCGCGAAAACGATCGTATTTAAAGCAATTGTCATTTATTTGGTGGAACTAAGTGTGGCGTTGAGCTCTGTCTTACAATACGCAATTAACATATTGTAAAACGATATCTAAAAACTTTATTAGAGCTCATCGTGGTGCAGTGGGAGGTGTTTTACTGTAAACTCAATTGGTAGTGAATTCAATTCCAACTTTTGGGAATTCTCAATTTAACTAATTAATTAAATTATTTCTGTGTTCAGGTAAACCAAAATGCGGGGTTGAGTTACGCTACTCATTATACATGTTTTGAAATTAAACATAAAATCGAGAACAAAACGTCTTAACACTAGTTTCTATCTACTCTGCTAAATGATAAAAAGCTTAAAGCTTTTACTAAAATAATAATTAAAATTTCAACAGAAAAGAAAACCAACTTCAAATAAAATTCAGAAATTACGGATAACTCAAAAACAACTCTGCGGATCATAACTAAGGGTTTTTTTTAGCTTCACGCTGTATTCCGCACATAGCAGAGTAAACAAAAGGGAACCAGAGTTCTCTTTTGACATTTCCGCCGAATTGAGACATTATATGCTGAGTAGTGAAACTCAGCGCCACGCTTTGCCTTGTTACGAACGCGAGAAAATGAAAATACTAAACATTATTTAATATTTTCATTTCCTGGAGTGAGAATCGAACCCACAACCTGACGTTTAAAAGGCGTGACAAAGCTAGTTATCATATGAATTATCAATATTTGTTCACCCAGTAAAAACTAATATGGTAATACACATAAAAAAATCAAATTGAGAACCTCCTTTTTTAAAAATCGGTTAAACACAAGAAGATACAGTTAAGTTATTTCATTATAACTTAATAAATTTTCCATACACCTTTGTTTTAGATTTGAACGGTCTATTTGTATCTATTTTGACTGAAGCAATAATAGTATACTGTTTCGAAAGACAAAAGCATTTGGAGCGAGAAGCGGAAAAATTCTCTTACGTGACTGTAAAATGTGTAGCATTTGTTAGTATGGGGATAACGGTATGGCTATTTTTTAATATTTTTTCTTATTATGATTCATTTTATCTGAATTTAAAATTTTAGACCATATTTTAATTTAAATTTGAACTCCAGATTATTAAGCAAGTACGGCATTATGTTCCAAGATATGATATTGTTTCGGTTTTGGTCAGAAAGAAGAGAACAGAGAGAAAATTAGCATCTAGGCTCATTGAGGAGTGTAGGGAAGCACTGAGGGAGGATTTCTAGAAATTTCTACGAAAACTGTAAAAAAATGAGATTTTAATTATAACAGTACGAGCTAACGAAGTCGCGAGGTACAGTTAATCCAAAATATAATAAAAAAGATTGTAAAATACCTGGCTTACCTTGCTTAGCAGGGTATTGAAAGGGGAAGGATATTCCTAATGTCAAGACACTATTTGCTGTTTTGCGATTTCGAGAAATTTTGTGTTAATTGGCGAATCTCAATGCTGCAAACTGTCTTATCAAGGCGAAGAAACGATTATATTTATATAAGCCCCCGAGTGGGAATCGAACCCACAACCAATCGCGTTTACAGTCACCTCGTTCCACTACGCCACGATGGTCTCTATAAATACTATAGTCAAGTTTTATTATGTCTGTTTGTTCATTAAGAAATTTCATTTAAAATAATAATTACATGGTGTTCGCAATTAATGGTCCTTTATTGTATATGCCTCGCTATTAATGTTCAAGTTGTTACGTTTTGTATCCGCCCTGTATTAATATGAACTAATTGTATTGGCAAGCCAGTGTACTAAAACGAGCTACCAGGCGTGATATATCAATTTGTATATATTACATACATACATAGCTTCACGCTGTATCCCGCATATAGCAGGGTAGGCAGAGGGAACCTAGTTTTAAGAAGTGTCTTAACACTAGGTTCCCTCGACCTACCCTGCTATATGGGAACGGAAATTGAGGCATTGCGAGCTGATTGGTAGAACTCAACGCCGCGCTTGGCCTTGTTATAAAACCCAGGAAATGAAAAATTTCATTTCCTGGATTGGGAATCGAACCCACAACCTGTCGCGTTTACAGCCGCACGCTTGTGCCTCTGCGCCACGAAAATAATATATTATTTTTTAAATATTTATAATATTAACTATGACAATTTCTTTATGGCATGGATAAATGATAAAATTAAAAACGTATTTATATAACTAAAATATTAAATATTTTAACAAAAAAGGAGTTTCTTCTTTTTTCACACACTAAAAAAATCTAAATTTGAACTGCCTTCTTTTTTAAAGCCGGTCCATAATAAAATTTATATTGTTTCTCAATTCGGCAGAAAGTGGGGAACGGAATTGTTGTAAGAGAACGGAGTATCTCACTAGATTCTCAGGTTACCTCTGCCTACCTTGCTATATGCGGGATACAGCGTGAAGCTAAAAAAAAATAAATAAAAAAAAATGTTATTTAAAACCTAATATACGTCATGTAGGGTACTAAATTAAAATCAAGATGGACACTTACTTACATAAGAACAACAAAAGGTAACCAATCAATCAAAATATTTGAATATTTATGAGTTCATTTATGAAATATTGGCAATGAAGGACTAAAATAACTTTTTGAAGTGACGTAAGGTGACCAGTTTAACCAATTTCAAAAAAGAAGGGGTGCTCAATTTGAATGCTTTTTTTAATTGTGTTACAACATAAATTATACATGGCCTTATAGGTGCACCAATTTTTATGATTCTTTTTTTATATGATAGCTAGTGTTTTTGATGTGGTCCCATTTAAATTAAGTTAAGTTCTCCTAGTTTTTGAGTTATTCGTAATAAAGTTTCTTTTTAGTGCATTATCTTTAAAATCTGTTTTCCTTTTTATGTTAATATCTTAATTAATAAATATAAGATTTGAACTGGTTACCCAATAAGAATGACTTCCACTGTGCCGTTTCATATATATTTTTAAAATCTTATTAATATGCAGGAAATAAGCAAAAATTGTAAGGATAGGAGAATGTGTTTCCGCATATATTTGTACTTTTTGAATCAATATTGATATTCTTTTTATATATGATAAACAGTACTTATGATGTGGTCCCAGTTAAATTTAGTTAAGTACTCGTAGTTTTCGAGTTATTTGTAATAATTTTACGTTTTAATGCATTTTCTCTTAAAAATATCTTTATTTATTATATCAGGATATAAGATTCGAACTGGCTACCCAATAAGAATAACTCCCACTGTGCCAATATATACATGTTATTAGTATGCAAAAAATAAACAAAAGCGAACCTCGCTCCAAGAGTAATTGAATTTCTTTTAAAATCGTGTAATGTATGTAATTACGTGAAGACGAGCTGTCAGCACTTTCTTCCAGTCACCTGTCAGTTAGTATCCAAGTTAAATCAAATATATGTTTAAAATTGACTTTTTAAATGATTTTTAGGTTAATACTTTCCTCGAAAATACTATTTTTTATAGCTTACCTCTTTTATTGCATAATATGATAGATAGAACGTAGTGTCAAGACACTCCGTGTTACTTCTTCATCTCTAATTCGGGATATTGTGTGTTGAATAAGCAAATTTAACGCTGCGCTTTGGTATTACCAGAGTAAGGAAATGAGAATCATTTTTTTTTATGGGTATCGGATGGCAAACGAGCAGAAGGACCACCTGATGGTAAGTGGTTACCTTCGCCCATGCCCACATATACGACACCAGAGATGTTGTAGATGCATTGCCGACCTAGAGGGTACATCACCATGCGATGGAAGGGGGGGGACAATGTAGTAGACCGCTATAGGAACCAGTACATTTTAGGGAAAGGGTGGGTGGTAAAGGGGATAACCTGGCTTACATACCATCGAACCGGAATACATCATTAGATATTTTGCGGTTCGTCTTTGACATGAAAGTGGTTCCGAGCCAGACAGAGGACTAACCACCTACCACCTAACTACTAGGATACCCACGTCTTACGGGACGCTACCCAGCGGCGAACAGAAATTGTAATCTAACCCCGTCCCCTCACAGGGGAAAAAGAATATCAAACGTGCATCCATTCTAACAAACATTCGCATTTATAATATTAGCAGATTCCATATCTAAGGAAATTTAATAATTTCTATATATATTGCCATTTTTATACTAAGCTTCAATAAAATTGAACTTAGAAGCTTCAAAGAACATCACGACTGAGCCAATATACCCTAATATTGTCAAGCGTGGGTGTTTCTCTAATTTTACATACGATCATTCCACCTAAAGTAAAATGTCATATTAAATTGCCACTAGTTAGCTGAAGTTATTCTGTAATTGATGCTTAACAAAAACTTTAACAATTACCAAGTTTATAATACATTGACTAATATATCATGTAGGAATAATTGCATATGCAATATTATATACGAAATTTGATAGTTTTTATGCATGCATGCATCAGTCAAAGTCAAAGTTTGAGAGTCTAATAAGTGTGTACGTAAAAACAAGTGTTTTTATACAAATTTTAAAGTGTTATTCACGTATATAGAAAATATATTGAAATATTTTAGAAGTTCAAGCGCCTTAGTCAGTTAAACAATACATTCTTTTCGAGATAATTCAAAATCAAAACCAAAATATTCTTTATTCGAATAAGCTATTACAAGCACTTTTGAATCGTCAATTTACAAAAGATGTTAGAAGTCAGTCCTAACGGAATTTACCATCGGCCCAGAAGACTGTTCTGCTGAGAAAAGCCGGCAAGAAACTCAACAGTTGCTCTTTTCAAATAAAATTTTACAATGAATTTACAGCAACGATAAGCTTCCTGAGCGAGCATCAGCAGCATTTAATTCCACACATTAACTAATGGTATAAGGTATATTATTCTTGGACAGAATAATATACCTTATTGAAATTCTTATACATTTGTTACAATTTATTTTTGCTATTAGTGTCCCTGTACGGAATTTTTTATAAATTTCAGCTACCAAAAGATTATTTCTAAAAATAATCGTTTGCCAAGAGAGAATGCTAGTTATTAACTATTTAATATTAAATAAATATTTACATATTTTTAACAAATATTGAAATTTGAGTCAAAATTTAAAATTTTCACATTAAACAAAATTACTATAAAAAAGAAAAAAGTTATTCTGATATGTAATACATACTTAGTTATAAGTAGTAGCTTAAAGAATTATCTTTGAGCAATTTTTTGTACTATCACTTCACGTGTCTATCTATCACACATACATTGTATGTAAAAATTCAACACTGTTTTGACCAATTTTATGCCGTCTCATTTATTTGAAAATTTGCACATGTGTCCGAATCTTATGATAATATAATATTTTCAAACAAATAATTTTATGTGCCAATTAAGAAATGATAAGTAAGAAAGAAGACTGGCGAAAGAAGAGAGAATTGCACAATTTTCAGATACACCCACTGTACCCCAACATTATCGTTTTGACCCAAATTCGGGTCACAATTTCTTCCTAAAGATTTAGCAACAAAAATTGTATCCAGTTTCAAGCCACAATGATGTCTTTATTCACCATTCAATTACAGATAGCGATCATTAATTTAACTTAATTTTTGGAATCACCATTTTCTGGAAAATGTTAAATTTCTTTATTAAAAATACAAATTTTACAAGAATTTTAACAACGATTAAATTGGTTTAAGTGGCCGCCTATTTTTTGATTGAAGTGACGGGTTGTAGGCAAAAAATAAGTTATTCACTCAATGTAAAGTTAACGCAAACATTTTCGAAAGTTATGTTAAGGTTTATTTTCATGTGTTGAGAAATATTTGACCACTTATGTGAGAGTGTCATTTTTAATTTGGGTGTGTTTTATTTTTTTCGCTTATCGTGGCGTCACTCGTTAGTGCATCTGTAACTTTTTTTTTTTTAAAAAGAAACGGCTTAGCAACTTACCTTCATAGCAGGGTAGTCTTTGCGCATATTTTTAGCGGTTATAAGTGAAGGGTGTCATTTTCACTAGCTTCCTTTCTTTATGCTCCATGAAATGTAAGCTTAAGAAACATAGTCATAATTGGTGTTGCGTTAACTTGCACTTACCTTACTTACTTGCCTGTCTTTTTTTTTATGGATAACGGATATGAGCAAGGAGGACCACCTGATGATAAATGGTTAACTTCGCCCATGAACGTCTACAGCTTTTTTAAGATATTTATGTAGATGCGTTGCCAGCAGAGGATACAGATGGAAGGGAAGGACAATGTAGTAGTCCATTGCCAAGACCACCACATTTGGGGAACGGATGAGGTGAAGAGGAAACTGCGGCTTACATCAGACCGGAACACATCATAAGATATTTGGCGGGTTTCGTCTTTGACATGATGAGTAGTTTGCAAGCCAGACGGAGGGGACAGAACCCTCCTACCACCAAAGTAATGTTAATGTTAATTAATGCTTAATGTTGTGTGTTTAACTTATTTTTTTACCTTTTGCTATTTGTTTAGATTATTTAAAATAGATCAGATATAAATTCAAGTAAAAATTTAGATTAAAAGTTAAAATTTCATTAAAGTTGTCCTACTAATATCAGAAATACGAAGAAAATTTGTGAGACTATATGGATGTTTTAGTACACCGCCACACAATAACTACTAAATGGGTCTTAATGAGCTTTGCAATAATATATATATATATAACATACATCAGAATAGGCTACAATTTAATGGGAAATTATAATACTAAGTTTTATTTTGTGCACTAAAGTTACATTATTACGAATAACTCAAAAAACTACATGTCAATCTTAACGAGGAATTTAAATAAAGCCACATCAGAAGCTAGCTGTCCTTATGAGAAGCAGATCACATCAAACAAAGTTCACCGAGTAAAAAGTTAATGGTAACACCTATGAAAGAATTGAATTGGTGCACTTCCTCTTCTTTAAAATCGGTTAAAAACGTATCTAGTATTATATAAACCCAATAATTAAAGACTAGTGCTTTTATGATGACATTTGCAACTTTGACACGAGATTGATTGATTAAAATTAACTTGAACTTCATGGATTGTATGAGTAATAAGTTTTAGATCACATTTTAAAACTGTTTTAACCAATGATTGATCAATCTATCAATTAAAAAGTCAAGGATATTCTAGTTATATTATTAAAAAAAACTGTTGGTCCCGCATAACTAGTGTCAAGACACTACGCTCACCTCTATCAGCCCGAATTCGAGACTGTACAAATAACGCCTGTCGTGGCGCAGAGGCACAATCATGCAACTGAAAAAGCGACAGGTTGTGGGTTCGATTTTCACTCCAGGAAATGGAATTTTGAAACTCAACGCCACACTTTGACTTGTTACCAAACCCAGGATATGAAAATACTTAACTTTTACATTTCCTGGAGTGGGAATGGAACCCACAACCTGTCGCGTTTACAGTAGCATGCTTGTGCCTCTGCGCCAGGACAGGCGTTATATTTAGTTTACATTTTAAATTTAATTTATATTAAACATTCAAAAATTGTATAAATACGTTCCAGGCGTGAATAGGTTGATAGATCGACTTGCATACAAACATCGAAATCACGCTGTTTCTTGTTAACTGAGACACAATATTGTCTAATATGTTATAATAATTCTATTAATGTTATAAATACGAATTTTGTAAGGATCAATGCTTTGTGGCAGTTTCACGCAAAAACTACTTTGTACCCCTTTTTACGAAAATTTTGCGAACGGAGGATCATGAAACTTGGCACACTTATAGTTTATATAGAGAAGGAGTGCAGAAAGCTAATATTTTTTTTTAAATAATGCATAAAAAGTATATTAAGATAATAAAATAAATGTTACACACGCTACCATGCTTTGACATTTACGTTTGTATAAAGTGACATATACATACGTTGCTATAGACAACGCGTTGTTAACGCGTCACCAGGACCACTAGTACATCAGAATAACACATAGACTACGATATATAAAGATTTAGTATAATTTAACCATAATATACAAATAGCTAGTTATTTACAATTTGTCACTTGAGTACTTTCTCATGACCTTACGAACTGTTGCCGAGGAATCTGTATTTTGTATTATTTTATCATATTTATGTGTCGGTCCGTCCCACAATAACTCAAATATAAACGTTTTGTGTACCGTTGATCGTGTAATTTATTACTCTAAGTCTAAGGTATTTTAATATTTTGTGATAAAAATGTAACTTATTAGGAATGCTTTTAGATTATTATTGAGCGTTAATAAGTTGATATATTGAAAATGCATTTTTTTTATAATAAGTATTTTGATGCTTAACTTTAAAAACATACATACATAGCTTCACGCTGTATCCCGCATATAGCAGGGTAAGCAGAGAGAACCTAGTGTTAAGACACTCCGTTCCCTACTTTCCGCCAAATTGAGGCATTGCGTGCTGAGTGGTGGAAGCATAACTTTATTAGATAAATTTTAACATAAACCGAGTTTTAAAAATGTACTAGAAAATACAATTATTAGGAATAACTTAAAAACTACTGAGTCTATAATCAGACGCTTTGTTACAACACGGTATACTAAATAAATATGTGACTGGACAATAATTAAATTTTTACCAAAAAAAGAAAACTAACCTCAAAATAATGCACTAGAAAGTATAGTAATTACGAATAACTCAAAAATTACTGATTGAATTTTATTTAAATTTAATTGTATCACATTACAAGTAATAGCTATCATATGAAAAATGAATAATCAAAATCGGTTCATCTTATCATTTTTATCCCGCAAAGTAAGGTATCACCTGTCGTGGCGCAGAGGCACAAGCATTTCGCATTTCCTGGATTTGGTAACTCAGCATAATGCGGCGTTGAGTTCCGCCACTTAGCACGCAATGCCTCAACTTGGCGGAAAGTGGGGAACGGAATGTCTTAACACTAGGTTCTCAAGTTCCCTTTGCCTACCCCGCTATATGCGGGATACAGCGTGAAGCTAAAAAAAAACATGGGTCAGAGTTAAGAGAGTATAGTCCCGCATACAAGGGTAGAAAGACCGTAGTGTCAAGACTCTTCGTTCTCTAGATAATGCCGTTGATTCCAATATATTCGTAATATATACAGTATATTTAAACAGTTAAAGTAAAGACATAGTTACATATGAACAATATTTGCTGAGCTAAGTGCCTACTCAATTATCGTTAGAGTCGCGAGGGCCTTTGGGTATGTTGATTTTGTAATTATATAATTCGTTTGTGAACTTTCATTTTTTATACCTTATGGCGGTGTGGTTATGTAGGTGGGAGTAGTTTCCAATTTCAATCAATTGTTTAACCAACTTGAAAGAGGAGGAAGTATTCAATTCGATTACTCTTTATGTGTTACATTTTACTGGTGAATCAAGGGTAGGCAAAGAGAGGAACCTAGTGTTACGACACTCCGTTCTCAATTTTCCACCGAATTGAGGCATTGCGTGCTGAGTGCCGGAACTCAACGCCGCGCTTTGCCTTGATACCAAACCCAGGAAATGAAAAATTCCATTTCCTTGAGTGGGAATCGACCCCACAACGTGTCACACTTACAGTCGCACGCTTGTGCCTCTGCGCCACGACAGGCGTTAAATATTTAATGCCGGAAAGAAAAGGTGTTTGGTCTTACCAGATAGCAGAAATAGAAGTCCCCAAGAAAGAATCGAACCCAAAACCGATCGCATATACAATCATACCCTGACCCACAGCGCGATTGCTTCAACGTTACGATTATACATATTCGGCTATCGTAAATCGCCATTATCCCTTGAACGACTGTATATGACCTGAAATATTTAAACTTTCTTGGTAGCTTCACGACACGCCTCCAAGAGATTTATGAGCTTAATCAACGTACGCGAAATTAGGTTGAATTTAAACAGGTGATATACAAGTGCTGTAATTTTTAAACGCCCGAAAAGGTTGGGTGGAATGTTAACGTTTTTTAACCGAATTTCAAAGGAAGAGGTATTTATTTCGACTATGTATTTTTTTTAGCTTCACGCTGTATCCCGCTAAAAAACTAAAGCAATATTATTTTTTTTAAATAATCCTTATTATAGTTACACAAAATAATCTCTATCTACAAAAGACTTAAGAATATTAATAGTGAATTAAATTTTACTAAAAAATCATAATCAACTTCAGATAAAATGCTCTAAAAAATATAATTACGAATAACTCAAAAACTCATCAGATCTTAACTAAATTAAACGAAACCTCATCAGAAACACTAACTATCACATAAAATAGCTATAATCAAAACTGATTCACCCAACAAAACATTAAAAAAAAACAATCGAATTGCACCTCCTTTCAAAAAATCGGTCAAAAAGCAATACATACTAGACCACATACAATTACTGACTGACTCAGTCACATATAAATCTCGCACGTCCGAATGATGAGTGTGAAAGCTTCAACCGCTTTAGTCCCTTTAAAAGGTGTTGCTACTAAACTTGGTGTTGCCCCACTTTGCATGCCATAGTATCAATCAATACCATGAAAATTGTCTCACGTAGAGACAGTGATACCTGATGCCTTGTATGACCATTTATGGTGTTTTAGTGGACAAAGAAGGCTAGTTTGTGCAAGTTTATGTGTTTTTCAATGTATTCTGTTACTCAAAATGTTTTTTTTTTATATCTTTAACCGATTACATAGAAGGAGGGTAACAATTTGACTGTCTTTGTTTTAAGTTCACGCTGTATTCTGTACAGAGCAGGGTAGGCAGAGGGATCTAGTGTTAAGACACTCCGTTCTCTTAAGATTCCCGTTCCTTATTTTTGTCTTAGTGTGTTTTTTGGCATAACTTTATGTTGGGTGAATTTTCTGATTTGGCCCCTTCCAAATTAGTTTAAGAGAGTAGTTTTTTGAGTTGTTTGTAATAATTTTACTATTTAGTACACTTCGAATGATTGAATTCGATTGGTAAGATAAAATACAGTGTTGAGTTCTCCCTCTCAACTTAAATTCTAGACTTGAAATCAGAATGATTTGCCACTAGATTCTATTGTGCAAAACCTTCCTCAAAAATTTACATAGAAAAATAAAACATCCAGACAAAGGTGTTGAATTTCGCCACTCAGCACACAATGCCTCATTTCGACGAAAGTGGGGAAAAGAAATGTTAAAAGAGTCGGAGTGTCTTAACACTAGGTTCTCTGTTTCCATTTGCCTAGCCTGCTATGTGTAGGATACAACGTAAAACTAAAAAAAAGGTCTTCGCAGTGCTACATCATCTGACTGGCATTGAGTTCCATCATTTAAGACTATTTTTTTTTTTACTTTACTCTGTATCCCGCATATAGTGGGGTAGGCAGAGGGAATCAGAGAACCTAGTGTTAAGACACTCCATTCTCTTTCAACATCATTTAAGACATAATATTTACAATTCGAGCAGAAACCGGCAAACGGAGTGTCCAGTCACTAAGTTCTATAAACTAAACTGTTTAAGAAATCCTTAATAATAAGCACGTTTAATATACAATAATATATTCACATAATTTATCTCATAAAATATCATCTCGAAGCTTAAAGCTCTCAGCTTATAAGAATTTTTTATTTTATTTTGACATGTCACAAAAGAACCATTTTAATAATAAAATTAATGGTTGATATACTTATCAATGGTTCCATTTTATTATTTATTGCAATGACTCACCCTTGCTACCTGTTTTTAAATATATATACCTTAAATATTTCTTTGTCAGTCTGTACGTCATTTATTTGATACTTACTAACTTAACTTCACGGCTTATACCTATTAACTAGGTAATGGGGTAGTCAGAGAGAATGCAGCGCTAAACGCTGCGGACCCTGTACACTTTTTTCGCCTAGGCCACAATCGTCAACCTCTTCATACATGCCCTCCGGTTTGTCCTCATGCTTTTTACGTAACTTTCCTTCAGTAGTGGAACGGGCAAGTGTGAGAAGTGCAAAAAACTAATATTTTTCACTGAGGAACGCATTACATTAATAAAATAAATTTAGTCACTTTACCGAATATTTGACTTACTAAGACTAGAGCATTTAAAATGTTTATGTTCCTTCATTTATGGCCAGAGAATAGAGTTTTGACGATAAATTCTCTCTAACCACTAAAAGTGTTAAACCGAAAAGACACTTAAAATGAAAGTTACATTGATTAAACTAATTTTATTTCATTCTGTTACTTAAAAAATATATAACCGATTGCCAAAAGAGAACGGAGTGTCTTAACATTAGGTTCTTAGGTTCCTTCTACCTACCGTAATAGTTCGGGATACAGTGTGAAGCTAAAAAAAATATTTTTGCAAGCAAAGCAGCGCTACAAAACTAACTCAAGCAAAGGTTTAAAAGATTAACATGATAAATTGGGTATATTTGTATACGTATATACCAAAAAGGATGACCGGCGATTGTCAATAACGAAATTACTTAATTAACTCTACTAAAGATTATCTGATATAATATAAAAATTCAACCCAAATTTTCGGACTTTGATACATCATGCGTTTCGCGATCGGGAGATTATATACTAACAATTTATATGATACTGTGACAGCTAAATGACCCTTCGGAATTAAATTCACTGTAATAATGTACACGGATGGGTCGAATTTTGTCGAAATATCAGATTTTGGTAAGAAATATTTGTGTTTTTTGCTAAAAAATGTTATGTTTTTATAAAAAAAGAAGAAAAGAAAGAGGTTTTATGTATGTTTGTCGTTTTTTTATTCGAACAGGTATAAATTGGCGAATTTGTAACGATTTTTTGTATAATGTTATTGAGTTATGATTCTTTTGAGTTTTAGGTTTTAAATTATTTTTATTTCGCTTCGCTATGATGAGACAAAGCGCGGCGTTAAGTTACGTCATTCACCATACAATGTCTTGATTTTGGGTGGAAACTCAAGTTTTTTGACTCTGCGTTATATCTGACTATCCTGTTAAATAGGTATACGAGAAAACACGTGAAGCTTTAAATATATCAAGGGTACTTAGGTATCTTTCAGATTTAGTTCGGAATAATTATATTAACATACAAAAATATACAACTTGCGGCGTTGAGTTCCGCCACTCAGCACGCAATGCCTCAATTCGGCGGAAGTGGGGAACGGAGTGTCTTAACACTAGGTTCTCAGGTTCCCTCTGCCTACCCCGTTATATGCGGGATACAGCGTGAGGGTTAAAGAAAAAGAAATAAAAAAAATAAACAATACGTAAATAAAAATAGTTAACAAAATTTTAACACAAAAAGAAGTTTTTAAATAAAATGCACTAAAATATTATTACGAATAACTCAAAAACGACATATCAGATCTTAACTAAATTTAACATCAGAAGCACTAGCTTTACTAAAAAAAAAGAAAAGAAAGGTAGTGGTTCGATTCCCATTCCAGGAAATGAAGTATTCTCATTTTCTGGGTTTGGTAACAAGGCAAAGCGCGGCGTTGAGTTCCGCTACTCAGCACGCAATGACTCTATCCGGTGGAAAGTTGACACTAGGTTCTCAGCTATCCTAAGCCTACCCAGATGTATGCGGTTGTGATCCCTATCAACTATGATATTGGGTTTTTTAAGAGGCGGGTCAAGAAAATTTCTTCGAAGCCGGCAACGCGTTGATGGTACCTCTGGTGCTGTAAATGTTCATGGGCAGCGGTATTCATTTAATATCAGGTGACCCGCTAGCTTGTTTGCCTGGTCTTAATACATAAAAAATTACGAGATACAGCGTCAAAAAAAAATAGGTTCACCCAGTAAAAAGATATGTGGTAACACAAAAAAAAATAGAATCGAGTTGAGAACCTTCTGTTTTTTTAAAGTCTTCAAAAAAAACCACTGAGTCCTAATGATAATTGTTAACAAGAAAAGGATAATTGATAAAACGCAAAAAAAAATATATGAACACATAGCATTCGAAATATCAACACGCGAATCTTAAATTTGTTACAAATTTTAAAGGTCAGTGAACGTGTTTAGTAAAATTAGTAATAAATCGATATTTTGCGATGTTTCAGATCTTTATCTTTCTTAATGAACTAAAATATATATGAGGCCTTTGTGGCGCAGTGGGACATCTTTGGACTGCTAACGATGGTTATAGGTTCGATCCCCACTAGAGGGAAAATAAAAAAAAGTGTCAGCTTCACGCTTCTTGCATAGTAGGGTAGTCAGAGAGAGCCTAGACTTACTTTTTGTTACTAGAAGATACTCCGTTGCACGCATTTCGCCCTAATTCGAAAAATTATGCGTTTACTGGCGGAACTCAACGCCGTATGTTGTCTTACCATACTACACATTAATTTTTTTTTTAAGAAACGCGTCGTGATTTCCGCCGCTTGACATGTAATTTTCAAGGCATTGATTTTTTTATTGGCAAAATCGATAGCCACGCATATTTTTATTATTGAACTTTACTCCCATTTTTACATTTATTTTTTTGACGGGATTTATATATTTTTATGTGTTTTTTACCACATAGCAGGGTTATTAGAAGCAGGCAATTAGAAATAGCCTAGTATCAAAACACTACTTGGTCCACTTTCTGCAAAATTCCTAAGCCTTACGTCATGGATGGCGTCACACAACACCGCAGTTTTGACTTGATTGGAAAAAGGGAACATAAATATTATAAGCCCAGTTAGTTTCGAACACACATCCATCGCGTTTATAGTCGAATAATGTTAAACTCCATTATTACAATTTTTTGCCTTTACCTATTAACTAAAAAGGCAAAAAATTACATAATAACAATTGTCGTAACCTAGAGGAAACCGACTTCAAGCGCGGCAGGTTGTGAGTTCGATTCCCACTCCAAGAAATGGAATTTTTCATTTCCTGGGTTTGGTAACAAGGCAAAGTGCGGCGTTGCCTATCCTGCTATATGCGGGATACAGCGTAAAGCTATGTATGTACCTATGTATGTAATAGACACATACAAATTGAGATTATAATCTACAGCGTGAAGCTAAAAAATAATTACTACCATATTTTTTACTAAAGCTCTTTCTTCTATAATTTTTTTACTTCTACTATTTCTATAACGACTATTTTATTGCCATTAAACTCTAATTCGGCGGAAAGTGGGGAACGGAGTGTCTTAACACTAGGTACCCTCTGCCTACCCTGCTATATGCGTGATACAGCGTGAAGCTATGTATGTATGTATATTATAATCATTATTTCTACTATAACTCTGTTACTATAATACTACAATTACTATTCTACAACTACATAACTAAATATCTCAATCATTCATAAAAAATAACTTTTTTAAAATTAACTCTTTAAAAAATTATCGCATACAAAACAAGTCGTCAAAATGTATTCACTAACCGTGCAAAGTCACGCACCCAGTTAAATATCGATGCAACGTATTATTATCGTACATTTATTTAATTTTTTGAAGAAATTTTATAAGTATGGGAATGTTTTGTTTAACGCCACATAGGCATAGTTGGGTCTAACTGTAAACGCGGTGGTTTTGGGTTCGATTCCTATCGATGTCATTTAACAATCTTCCTTATAACAGGGTAGTCTCAGAGAATTTATTGTAAAATTACTCTATACTTTATTTTCCTTCAAAATTTGAGATATTGGATGTTGAATGGCGGCACTCAACGCCGCGGTTCATCTTATCTGAGAAGATAGTTGTTTAAATATGATTGAGTTAATTGTCTTGAATTGTAATCAAACCCAATACCATCGCTTTTACAATCTGACGTCATAATCTATTCATATACACAATAAACAAAAATCACCGAAAATTTATTTGCTTACATATGTTCTGTAAGTGGTAGTGTTTTATCTAGGCAAAGAGAGGGTTATGACCATTAAACGATAATATTTAAAAAAAAAGACTGTTTTCTAATTAGAATTGTACCTGCAACTATCGTATCCTAACAACATATTCCCCAATTGTGTTATAATATTTATAGATAGATACCTTAGATTTTATTTTTACTCAGCTCCACGCTTTTGACCGCATAACATAATATAAGTGTCAATACGCTACGTTCTTCAATTTATAGGCGAATTTGAGACACTGGCCTTCCCCTTTCCCACCCATCCTTTCCCCAAAATGTGGTGGTTCCGATAGTGGACTAATACAATGTCCACCCCTTCCATCTGTATCCTCTAGGTTGGCAACGCATCTACAACATCTCTGGTGTTGTGTGGTGATGTTCATGGGCAAAGGTAACTACTTACCATCAGGTGGTCCTTCTGCTAGTTTGCCATCCGTTATCCATAGAAAAAAAACTGCGAGTTGGCGGCGGAACTCAACGCGACATTGGGGAAATATTAATGATTTAAATTATTATATTTGTCTCGAGTGAGAATCGAACCCACAACCAATCACGTTTACACCATCCCACTGTACCATAATGGTCTATACAATATTTTGCAAAGTCATTTTATTTGATTTCCATATGTATGTTACACATAATGATATTACACCTAACAGTAATATGTATAAATCTATCACATCCTGATACGCATATTAAAGTGTCAATCTTGTATTATAATTATTGATGATTTTAATAAAAAAACAACTGACTTGAAGCAAAATTGTTACGAATAACTCAAAAACTGTTGGTTAGATATTAATTGAATTTAAGTGGGAATATATCAGAATCACTAGCTATCAAATGAAAAAAGAATCATCAAAATTGGCACACTCGATAAAAAGTTATGCGGTAACACATAAAAATACGCCTGTCATGGCGCAGAGGCACAAGCGTGCGGCAGTAAACGCGACAGGTTGTGGGTTCGATTCCCACTCAAGGAAATGTTAGTATTTTCATTTCCTGGGTTTGGTAAGAAGGCAAAGCGCGGCGTTGAGTTCCGCCACTCAGCACGCATCCTCAATGCCAACGCCACTCAATGCCTCCATTCGGCGGAAAGTGGGAAACGGAATTGTTGTAAGAGAACGGAGTGTCTTAACACTAGGTTCTCAGGTTCCCTCTGCCTACCCCGCTAAATGCGGGATACAGCGTGAAGTAAAAAAAAAAAAACATAAAAATACAGTCGAATTAGGAACTTCCTCCTTTTTTTAAAGTCAAATTGTTACAAATAACTGAAAACTATTTGTCAAATCTTTATTAAATTTAAATGGAACGTCAGAAACACTAGCTATTACATAAAAAAACATCAAAATTTGTTTACCCAGTAAAAAGTTATGCGGTAACACATAAAATACAATTGAATTAGGAACTTCCTCCTTTTTTTAAAGTCTATGGGGGGTCTTCACTCTCCTCCCTGGGGAGGAGGGGTGATGGCTTCAGGCTCTTAGGCCTATGGCCATGGGAGTCTTCTCCGTCCATGATGGCGGGTCATCGGGTTGGCCCATAGAGCCTCTGTAGGGGTTCTGTCTACAATTTCGGTTCCAGTTAGGGAACCGAGGAAGGATGGTAGTCGTAAGGGGGAAGGGGGGAAAGAGCCATATGCCACCCGGGCGATCAGCCCAGCCGGGTGAGACCCACGATTCCTCGTGTGAGGCCCAGCTAGGCGATCAGCGACCAAGGTAGCAGCTCAGGGGATCAGTTTTTAAAGTCAAATTATTACAAATAACTCAAAAACTACTTGTCAAATCTTAATTAAATTTAAATGGGACGTCAGAAACACTAGCTGTCACATAAAAAAATCATCATATTTGTTTTTTTTTTAACTTCACGCGGTATCCCGCATACAGCAGGGTAGGCAGAGGGAACCGACCTGTCGCTTTACAGTCGCACACTTGTGCCTCTGCGCCACGACAGGCGTTTTTGTTTTTTTTCAACCAGTAAAAAGTTATGCGGTAACACATATAAAAAATATAGTCGAATTAGGAACTTCCTCCTTTTTTTAAGTCGGTCTTCAAATAAAATACTCTAAAAAGTTACATTATTAATGAATTACTCAAAAACTCATCAGAAAATGTCGTTAACTCAATTAAAATGGAAGCACATCAAACTCACTAGCTATAATGTACCAATTTTATTATAATTTTTATTTTATTAATTTTTTGAAAGAATAATATTGTTATAAACGAATCTTTACATTACCATGAATTTATATCATTTGTTATATAATCACTATTTATTATTTATTTTTGTTTTAATTATTATTATTGCATGTGGTGCTAACTTTTAATTAATTGGACAATTGGATGTTATTTTATGAATTATTGTAAAATATTTTAATGTCTAGCCTTGAAAAATCATTCAATAAATAATTCGGCGGAAAGTAGGAAACGGAATTGTTGAAAGAGAATGGAGTGTCTTAACACTAACACTAGATTCTCTGGTTCCCTCTGCCTACCCCGCTACTTGCGGGATACAGAATTAAAAAAAAAAGAATATAAAAAAGGAATCACCAAAATTTGTTCACCCAGAAAAGTTATGTGGTAACACACATTCAAAATACAGCCGAATTGAACTTCCTTTTTTTATAATCGGCTAAAATCCATAATTGAGATGTGACATACTTTATAATTCAATGTATACATGATGTTTGACCGTTCATAAACACTTACACTTCGAAGTGTTTATCAATTTACAATATATTTTCACTGTTAAGTGTTAAGATTTAGAAGTTAAAATCGATAATCGATTTTGGTTCGATTATATATGGAATAATATTTGTATAACAAACGAATGGGTTTTGGGAAAACGTTAAACATTTTTTTTATGTTATGATAAGTAAGAAACTTAAATGAGGCTATCGTAACGTGGTACAGCGTCTGTAAACACAATTGGTTCTGGATTCGATTCCCGATCGGAGGAATGGTTATATTTATATTATTTCCGTTTCTCCGCTCTGATGATTAAAAAAACGGGAATTCGGACGGTGAGGAACGGACTTAACACGAGGTTCTCTCTGACCACACTGCCAGCGTAAGGCTGAATGATTAAGAATTTAATCAAAAAAAAAAATATAATTCAAAGAATGCCCTAAAGAGTGCTATTATTATGAAACTCAAAAACTACTCGTTAGATCTTAACTATATGTAAATGGGATCATATAAGTACTAACTAGCATAGCTAGCATTAAAAAGATAATCATTAAAATTGGGATCAGCATGTAAAGAGTTTTGCGACAATATACATAGTTGAGTTTCTCAGAAAGTGAAGAATGGAGTGTCTTGACACTAGGTTCTCTTTGACTACGCACTCTACTATTTGAGGAAAAAGAGAAAAAGTTATATTAATAATCAAGTAGGGGGAGACCACGGTCTTCGAGAACACAGTATCAATGATACTGGAGGAAGGTCACGTAAAAAGCATGAAGACCCCCCGGAGGGCATGCATGAAGAGGTTAATGACTGTGGACGAGGCGAAAGAGGTATGCAAGGACCGTAGCGTTTGGCGCTCCGTTCTCTCTGACTACCCCGCTAGGGATAAAGCGCGAAGTTAGGTAAATAAGCAAGTTTCTTATATATTGCCTCAGAAGTTCCCACTCGCTCCACATAAGATTTAAATTACCTAATGAGATATATGGATACTGTTAACTTTGAATGATTTTGATGTCAACATGGTCAAGCACTTTAGTAGAATCATCGAGTTAAGGTCGTTACAAGTGTTTATTTTTATATTCTGAGTATTTTTTATGAGTTATTTGGGTCATATTGCAAGAACATATCTTGAAAGATTTTTTTTTTTTTTTTTATTGATAAGGGACGGCAAACGAGCAGAAGGACCACCTGATGGTAAGTGGTTACCTTCGCCCATAGACATCTACAACACCAGAGATGTTGTAGATGCGTTGCCAACCTAGAGGATACTGATGGAAGGGGGGACAATGTAGTAGTCCACTATCAGAACCACCACATTTTGGGGAAAGGATGGGTGGGAAAGGGGAAAATCTGGCTTACATGCCATCGAACCGGAACGCATCATTAGATATTTGGCGGTTCGTCTTTGACATAATACTGGTCGCGAGCCAGTCGGAGGACGAACCTCCTACCACCTAACAGAAGATTATATTGATACAAATCGTTTCCTTCTTTCTATATACTTTAAATATATTGAAGATACATACTAGATAGTAGATACAATTTTTAACCGCCTAAAAAGGAGGAGATTCTCATTTCGACTGTCTTTTATGTATGTTACTGTATAAGTATTTACTGGGTGAAACGATTTTGATTAGTCTTTCTTTGTGTTATAGATTACCATACCATGTTATGGGATACCATTTAAATTTAATTGAAATTTGATAGTTTTTGAGGTATTTGTAATAATTGTTTTTTTTAGAGCATTTTTATGGCGTCGATTTTCATTTTTGTTAAGAAAATTTCTAGCTGTATTCCATTAATGTAACCAAATAATTAAACAACGTTATATTCTATATTTAATGCAAATTTGGGACAATTTTTATAATTATTTTATATATGATATGTCCTGTCCGTAAGAGAATAAATAAATTTATTAAGCTATAATTTTGTTTCAGATGAATCAACAATGTAAAGTGTGTGGGGAGCCTGCTGCTGGATTTCATTTCGGTGCTTTTACCTGTGAAGGATGCAAGGTATTTATTTGAAATATATATAGATAAATAAAACCTAATATTTTTCAATGACAAATAGATTAAATATTTAATAAATTAATTCTAATATTTTTATAGAAATTGGAAAGATTTCGAAAAAATCTATTGAAAAGTAATTGTTAATTACTTTAATTGTTATTAAAGAGAGACAGCGTTAAGAAATAAATTCTAGACCAATTCTCAAGAGAGACCTAATTTTAACAACGTTATATAAACAATATCTAGAAATAAACTTTACACCAAAAAAAAAACCTTGTAAAAGGAATCTTATAGATATTTTTAATAGATTCATGCTTTTTTTTCACATTGAAGTATGAGAATATCATCAGTCCGAGTGAGAATCGAACCCATTACCGTCAGATACTGTCCCACTACGCCACGATGGACTTAATGATATAAACCTCATAAATGTTAATACATGTATTACAATATTTAAACTATATTTAAACTAGAAAATATGATCTAAGAACTATGAATTTATTATCAATTTTATTATTTGTCACAATAATGTTCTATGATTAATGACGGTACCCATTACGTGTCGCGATGTTGCTATCATATTTATTATATGAATTGAAATATATAGAGAAAAAATCGAAATAGATGTGGGTTCGAATCTCATTTGGAAAAATATATTTTTTTATATTTTGGTTTTTATAGTTTATAAAGAGGCCATCGTGGCACAGTGAATTAGCGTCTAACAGTGAGCAGTTTGTATGAAGTTGAATCCCACTCAAGGGTATTAGACCGATGATATTTAAATTATTTTCATTTTCGTGTTCATGTAACGCCTGTCGTGGCGCAGAGGCACAAGCGTGCAACTGTAAACGCGACAGGTTGTGGGTTCGATTCCCACTCCAGGAAATAGAATTTTTCATTTCCTAGGTTTGGTAACAAGGCAAAGCGCGGCGTTGAATTCCACCATTCAGCACGCAATGCCTCATTTCGGCGGAAAATGGGGAACGGAGTATCTTAACACTAGGTTCCACGTTGACAGAAGGTACGGACCACGTGTCTGTAGTGTCAACATTAGGTTCCCTCTGCCTACCCTGCTATATGCGGGATACAGCGTGAAACTATCTGTGTATGTATGTGGGCATGTAAGACAAAGCACGGCGTTCAGCTTCGCCTTTCAACTTCATCTTCTTTTCATGATAAATATTTCCAAATATATATTTTTTCATTTATACAAATTAAATAAAGTATTTCACACATACAACAATTTATATTACACTACATATATGGGTTAATATATCATTATTTGAATCGGCTTTAAGCCGTTGGAAGTTGGAAGAGATTGGAAGAGGGTTGGAATTCGACGATATTTTTTTATATTTGTTACCCCATAACTTTATACTGGGTAAAATAATTGAAGAATTCACTTTTTATATGTGTTAGTTAGTTTTCTGTTGTAATCATATTTAAATTATTTAAATTTTACGGTTTAGTACATTTTATTGGAATTTAGTTTTCCTTTTTTGAGAAAATCTCAATTAGATATTAATCTTAATTCATCAATTAACCATTCCTGCTCTTAGTAATAAAATTTCAGTGTTTACTTAAAAAAAATAAAAAAATACCTTACAAAACATAACTTGGCTTAACTACAAAAATATCGAACCGACACTAACCCTCTCAATTCCATATTCACACTAAAAATAAACAATTAATAATATATATATATACAGAAAAACGCAAGCAAACCCATAGGAAGTTAGCAAGTTATATAAATCGCGTTACAAGGCGCGGCGAGGCGTTCCTAATTTGCTACTCTGAATCAATTTGCCCAGTTTTTGCTGGCGTAATGTCGTTCGTATTAATTTTGTGTTAAGTGTACCAGAGTACCGCCTCCCATGTTTTGCTGTTAGTAATTCCCTAGGACCATTGAAGATTAATCTATATGAGATATATGTAATCACAGAGATAAGCCTGTCGTGGCTCAGAGGCCCAAGGCGTAAGCGCGACAGGTTGTGGGTTCTATTCCCACTCCAGGAAATGGAATTTTTCATTTCCTGGATTTGGTAACAAGGCAAAGCCCAGCGTTGAGTGCCGCCACTCAGCAAGCAGTGCCTCAATTCGGTGGAATGTGGGGAACGGAGTGTCTTAACACTAGGTTCCCTCTGCCTACCCTGCTATATGCGGGATAGAGCGTGAAGCTATGTATGTATGTATTTATTTAAATTTCGCACTATTTAATAATTGTAACAGTAATTTAAACATTTTTTCACATAGATATACACGTATTCATTGTATCTCACGACAGCAGATGTTAAAATTCCTATACTTAAATGTATCAAATATTTAAAACATCTTAAATTTTGCTCATTGTTAATTTAATCATATATCTAACTAATTATGTACATAAAATCAGTGTTTGTAACTATAATTCTTATAACAGACTGTATGACGGACTAATACATAGGTTATCCATGCGCTCCTTTTTTTATGGACAAAATCATATTTTATCTTCTTTATCGTATTCTTTTCTACTGAAAAGTCATACTTATTTTGGTAAGACCTGATAAGCTACTACCATTTTTTAAATGTATTTTTATAATTTCTAAGCCTAAGTTAAATCAGTTTTGAATTTTAAACTTAGTAGTTATTTAAATGTTTTAATTAAAATTGTTTGGTGGTAGGAGGTTCGTCCTCCGTCTGGCTCGCGACCACTATCATGTCAAAGACGAACCGCCAAATATCTTATGATGTGTTCCGGTTCGATGGCATGTAAGCCAGGTTTTCCCCTTTCCCACCCATCCTTTCCCGAAAATGTGATGGTTCCGATAGCGGACTACTACATTGTCCTCCCCTTCCATCTGTATTCTGTAGATTGGCAACGCATCTACAACATCTCTGGTTTTGTAGATGTTCATGGGCGAAGGTAACCACTTACCATCAGGTGGTCCTTCTGCTCGTTTGCCATCCGTTACCCATAAAAAAAAATAAAAAAAAAAAAAAATTAATTATATTTTGATATTTATTGCTAAGTTAAAAACAAAATTCTCAAGTATAAGCTTTAATTAAAAAATTGAATGTTATAAAAATGTTTACAAAGTCTCTGTTTATGTCAGAGGGACTCTGCATTATAAAAAAAAAATAAAAAAAGCTACTTCTATGATACGCTGTTTTGCGCTTGTGCTTCAAAAACTGGGAGCACTATGATCTCTCTGAGGGCATCAGACCATCGGCAGAAAACCAAGAGCCTGATCACCTACCAGCCTCTACGGTTTCTGCCATCTACTTTGACAATTACAACTAATTTGTCCAGTCGCTGCTCCAGCAAGACAAGGTACAGCGTTAAGTTCCGCCATTCAACACCGAATGTCTTGAATTCAGTCGGAAAGTCGACCACAGATTGTTTTGACACTATATTCTGTCTGACTATACTTCTTTTAGAGAAAATGCATCAAATTGCTGTTTATTAATTATATTATACAAGTATAGAGAAATGAATAAGAATATAAAATTTAAAAATAATATTGATATAATAGATTAACAATTACTAGGAGAATGTTAAATCAATTTTATGTGTATTTTTTTTAACTTCACGCTGTATCCCGCATATAGCGGGGTAGGCAGAGGGAACCAGAGAACCTAGTGTTAAGACACTCCATTCTCTTTCAACATTTCCGTTCCCCACACCTGAGTTCCGCCACTCAACACGCAATGCCTCAATTTGGCGGAAAGTGGGGAACGGAAATGTGTGTTATAAGTTAAATAATCAGTTTTAATCCTTTCTTTTATATAGATATAATATAGAAGTTTTAAGTTTAAGTTTATTTTTGGTGGTAGGAGGTTCGTCCTCCGTCTGGCTCGCGACCACTATCATGTCAAAGACGAACCGCCAAATATCTTATGATGTGTTCCGGTTCGATGGCATGTAAGCCAGGTTTTCCCCTTTCCCACCCATCCTTTCCCCAAAATGTGGTGGTTCCGATAGCGGACTACTACATTATCCTCCCTTTCCATCTGTATCCTCTAGGTTGGCAACGCATCTACAACATCTCTGGTGTTGTAGATGTTCATGGGCGAAGGTATCCACTTACCATCAGGTGGTCCTTCTGCTCGTTTGCCA
>JAKGSA010000316.1:0-56126 GCA_033558755.1 Philaethria dido | reverse complement strand
ATACAATAAAATAACTGTGTGTCACGGATGTACATGTAATCGTAAGGTATATTTGCGATAAATATACCAGTAAGAGTGCATAACAACCATAAAAACAAGAAACTAAAGTGTGTGTTAGTGAAGTAAATTTTAGCGACGGTGATAGTAACATTTGCAAAAATCTCTATATACCCTTCAGTTTTCTTTGCAAACTCAATGAAGTTAAACTAGAAGCATATTTTCACACTGTACGACAACAGCAAATTGGTCTCGTGACAAGTTACTCAGACTTATATGCAAATCCGAAGTTCGATCCTCAGTAAAACATTTTTCTAAAAAATTTTATATTAACATTTTTTTAAATTTATTTCATTACTGTTTGGAATAAAAATGGAAACACAGAAGTCATTGGGATGTTGCAATGCACATAATGATAAAGATCGAAATTTGCAATGTTTGCAATGCAAAAAAGTTTACCACTTTGGCTGTTTGGGAATCGACTCACATTCAAGTGCTCCAACCAACTGGAAATGTCCTAAGTGTAATAGACCTAAAACTAACGATGAAACACCCATACGATCTGCAGTGGAACGTATAAATTCCAAAGTCAGCGATCCTAATGTAACTAAAAGGTCGTATAAAAGACAAGCTGTTAGTTCTCCGACGTCACCAATGACTAACGAGCAATTAAGTCATGAATACATATTAAACGCTGTCAACGACGCAATTCAAAACCAAATATCGAATTTAATGATGAGTATTAACAAAACAATTAACAATTCCATCAAAAGTAACTTTAAAAACCTTGAAAATAAAATTGAAGAACTGCAAACTTCAATATCTTTTATTAGTGGTCAATATGAGGATATAAAAAAGCAACTGGACACATACTGCGATGTAACTAATAAATTAAAACATGAAAACGATGCTCTTCAGGTTACAGTAAATAATCTACAAAACAAGGTTAATATAATGGAACAACATGCACGGTCCAGTAACATTGAAATACAATGTGTACCAGAATCAAAAAACGAAAATGTTATTACCATAGTTAAACAACTCTCTAAATCTATAAATTTCAATATGAAAGAAAATGAAATAGCTCACTGTACTCGTATCGCCAAAGCAAATCAAAAGTCGACGAGACCAAGATCAATCATAGTTCAACTCAGCATGCCTTTCGTTCGCGACCAACTTCTAGCAGCTGTGATCAAATTTTACAAAAACAACCCCTCCAACAAACTAAATTCTTCTCATCTTGGTATCGGGGGAAACAAGGTTCCTATATATGTCTGCGAACATCTATCGACAGCAAATAAAACTCTTCACGCTGCTGCTCGTATGAAAGGGAAAGAGTTGAACTATAAACATATCTGGGTGCGGAATGGGCGCATTTTTATGAGAAAAACTGATGACAGCGACTACAAGTTTATCAACAACATGGAAACCCTTAACAAATTAACTTAATATTGAAACATATTGCATGCAAGTATATATATTCTCCAAAAATGTATACACTAAATATATATTACCAAAATGTAAAAGGTCTTCGTACAAAAACACATGATTTCTACAGAAATGTAAACTGTAATAACTATGATATTATTATTATAACAGAAACTTGGTTAAACAATAGTATTCTAAATTCTGAATTGTTTAGTGATATCTATACTGTATACAGAAGAGATAGGGATCTTTCGAGCTCATTAAAAAAAGATGGTGGAGGAATACTGGTAGCTGTAAATACTAAACTTAATTCTCGCCGAATGATCTCCTGGGAGAGTTCCTGTGAAGATTTGTGGGTTACAGTAAATATTAACAATAGTAATACAATAGCTCTTTGTGCGGCCTATATTCCTCCACCAGTCAGTAAGACTGTCCTGGATAATTTCATAAATAATTTTAATCGCGTGTCGGAAATTATAGGTTACAGTACATTTGTTATCGGTGACTTCAATCTGAGCTGTATAAATTGGGATCTAGTAGGAAATGTTAACAACGGGCACCACATATCTTCTTTGGCTCAATCTCTTATAGATTTTTCAGACGTCAACGGCTTTTGTCAACATAATTGTATCAATAATCAGCAAAACAAAATTTTAGATCTCGTCTTCAGTAACAACGATACTTTTGATGTAACAGTTGATACATCTACTACTATAATGAGTCGTATAGACCCGCTACATCCACCATTAAATATTACCGTCAATCTTATTAAAAATAACGCAAAATTCTTAAATGTAAATCCCAACTATGTCAAATATAATTACTCTAAAGCCAATTTCAAAAATATTAAAAAAATCCTAGATAATGTTAATTGGTGTGAGATACTTGCAGAGTGTGTAGATGTTGATAACATGGTGGAAAAATTATATACTCTCATAAAATCATCTATAGAGCTTAATGTACCTAAAATTAATAAATTTTATAATGTTTAATAATGTATATTATATTTAATTGGATGTTTGACCTATATTTTATATTGTTTATTTTTTTTGTTTAGCAATTTGACATTTTTATTTAATAATTTGATTTTTAATTTGATAAACTATAATTCCATGTTGTATTCTTTATATTGTAATCTAACTTCTATATTATTTTGTTTGGTTACTGTTTTTCATTTTGTGTTTATCTTAAATAATTATTTGAACGTTGAAATTATTATTGATGCATGCTGTATCCACCTTAAAAGATGATGCATTTAGCTCTTAAAGCTTAAACTTTAATCTGTATTTTTTCTACATTGTAATATATGTATTGTAATCATCACTGGTGGATCTAAATAAATAAATAAATAAATAAATGAATAAGTGGTCCTTCTGCTCGTTTGCCATCCGTTATCGATAAAAAAAATATCACGCTAAAAAAAAGACTTTTCCGCGTTAATTAAAACAAAGAGCTTGCATATATATTTACACTTTGTTTTATTTATTTCACCTTTTCTATTATTTTCAGGTATTAACAGAACGACTAGGTGATCTCGACTCAGCACCTCCTCTCACAGTGTTACCCATATACTCCCAGCTGCCCGCAGATTTGCAAGCCAAGATATTCCAGCGAGCGCCGCCGGGACAGAGGAAGTGTATTGTGGCCACTAATATTGCTGGTATAAATTGACTTAGTTTTTTTTTTAACTTCACGCTGTAACCCGCATATAGCAGGGTAGGCAGAGGGAACCACAGAACCTAGTGTTAAGACACTCCACTCACTTTCAACAATTACGTTCCCCACTTTCCGCCGAATTGAGGCTTAGTACTTATTTTAATAGGATTTTTTATCCTTAGAATTTATGTAGGATATAAAGCGCGGCGTTTAGTTCCGCGGGTCATGTTTAAATTTTATGTGGAAAATGGTGAACGGAGTGTCTTGACCATGTCTATATATGTATGTATATATCGTCTTAGACTGGAAGTAAAGCAAAGGGCCGTATTGAGTTCCGCCGCTCAGTATAGAATCTTTCTCGTATAAAGTCTCGAATTTAGAAAGCAAGTAAAAGATATTGTTTTGACACTAGATTCTCTCTGCCTATCCTTTTATACTGGAATAAGCATGAACTGCTCATAAAGGGTGACTTAGGTCTTCCAAAACAATTGTGGTTTCAATTCCCACTCCAGGAAATGGAATTTTTCATTATCTGGCTTTGGTAATAAGGCAAAGCGCGGCGTTGAGTTTCGCCACTCAACACGCAATGTCTCAATTCGGCGGAAAGTGGGAAACGGAGTATCTTAACAGTAAGTTCCCTCTGCCTACCCTGCTATATGCGGGATATAGGGTGAAACTATGTATGTATGTATGTAGGTCATCCAAAATTTATAGAATTAGGAGATTTTCTATCAAACCATAGAGTTTAAGAATAGGCTTTTTTATTTTCATTATTATTTGTGCGTTATGAATATAAAAATATAATTTATATTTTCGTAAGAGATCATAGATATTTTCAATTTAAAAAAATTATATTAATATTAAAACTATTGTTTTTTAGGTAGTATTGTTTGTTAGGTGGTAGGAGGTTCGTCCTCTGACTGGCTCGCGACCACTATCATGTCAAAGACGAACCGCCAAATATCTAATGATGTGTTCCGGTTCGATGGCATGTAAGCCAGATTTTCCCCTTTCCCACCCATCCTTTCATTCCAAAATGTAGTGGTTCTGATAGCGGACTACTACATTGTCTCCCCTACCATCAGTATCCTCTAGGTTGGCAACGCATCTACAACATCTCTGGTGTTGTAGATGTCTATGGGCGAAGGTAACCACTTACCATCAGGTGGTCCTTCTGCTCATTTGCCGTTCGTTATCAATAAAAAAAAAATATATATATTGCCTTGACTAGAGTTTGCTTGTGAAATTTTAGTAAGTAACCTCTTATACTTTTAGTTTAGTATTTCTCTGCAATTTGGTTTTAATATAATTATTCTTATTTTTTTTCCTCCAGAAACATCTCTTACGGTAGACGGTATCATGTATGTGATTGACAGCGGTTACTGTAAGCTGAAAGTGTATAATCCAAGAATTGGTATGGACGCTCTACAGGTATGTTTTTTAAATATTTTTATAGTTAAAAGATTATTTAAGTATTTGAAATTATTCCTTAATTAATTATATTGAAATTATTTTCCCGCAATATCTTGTATACAGGCGGAAATTGCACGGAATATCTTGATACTAGGTGAGACTTTATACCCCATAGAAAAGATGCTATCCGGTAAAGCGTGAAGCTGATACAAAAAATATATAACAATTAAATATTTAATTATTTTTTATATTTACATAAAATCTTTACGTACTTTTCTATATAAAGGGGAAATATTTCTGAAAAATGAATAAAATGTACTAAATTGAATTAAGATTTCCTACTAAATTAACTAATATTCCGATTTCGTATTGAAAGCAGTGAAGGGAGTGTCTTAACACTTTTCTCTTTGACTACCCCGCTTAAAAAAAGCATGAAGCTGCTTCCTAGACTAATATTTCATTATTTCCCCTAAAGATATACCCGGTAAGCCAAGCAAACGCAAGACAGCGAGCTGGTAGGGCAGGCAGAACAGGTCCAGGGAAGGCCTTCTGCTTATACACTCAAAGGCAGTTCCAGCAGGAACTCCTCGCGGCCACTGTACCAGAGATACAAAGGACGAATTTAGCTAATACTGTGTTGTTATTGAAGTCTTTGGGTGTTGAAGATCTGCTGGCTTTCCATTTCATGGATCCACCCCCACAGGTAAGCATTTTTAGTAAACTTCTAAGAACCATGATTTGTAAATTGATGTAACGATGAGAAAAGGTGAGATGACATGTATGTAAAAACCAGAAAAAGAGACAAGCATTTACGTCTGTAGCAAGAGTGAAATCGTATAAAGATTCGATTTTATAAATTTGCCGTTAATTCACGGCGTTAAGTTCCGTACAATTTGGCGGAAAGTGGGGAACGGAATTGTTGTAAGAGAACGGAGTGTCTAAACACTAGGTTCTCAGGTTCCTGCTGCCTACCCTGCTGCTATATATGGGACACAGCGTGAAGTTAAAAAAAAAAGTTCCGTCTTAACATTAGTTCTTGTCTGCCTAAGCTGTTGTTTGCATTCAGTTTTATTTTTGAGTTTTATTTTTAAAGTGTAACGAAAATAAGACACTTAAAAGAGGAACATATACGTCTGTAGGAGAGAACGAGATAGTATAACATTTATGTAAGTCTTTTTATGTCTGTTTTGTGTTTGGTAACAACCAAACCCAGGAAATTAAAAATTCCATTTCCTGGAGTGGGAATGGAACCCACAACCTGTCGTGTTTACAGTCGCACTCATGTGCCTCTGTGCCACGACAGTTGAATCAAGAGACAATGTTTTGAAGTCGTGTGAGAATAGGTTTTGATAATAGGTTCTGTCTGGTTATTATGTTTTGCGTGATATAGCGTCAAGATACAAAAGAAAACATAGAGAGAATATTTTAAGTAAGAAAATAACTTAAGTAGTTTTATATTGGGTTCTTCGACAAAACTACAGAATTTTTTTTTTGGGTTTTATTATACGTCTATATATCATATATACGTCTGTAGGAGAGGGCAAGATAGTATAACATTTATGTAAGTCTTTTGATGTGGAAGATCGGCGAAAATAAAGAAATGCATGAAAGGTGGACAGATGTTATTATTTTTTCTTCATGCAAAAACTTCTGAAACTATCTAAAAAAACATACAGTAATATAGCTTATACGTTAAAACAACACATAGGCTATAATTTAAAAAGATTTTGTGTAATTTGGGTACAAAAATTATTTGTTTTGCTTGATTTTTTTTCAATTTAATTATATATTAACCCTGTAAATAACGCAATACTAATCATTTTTGAATAATCGACTTACCAACGTATTCACGCTTGCTACACATGTATATACAAAGATATTTTTCCTACACAGGATACAATTCTAAACTCAATGTACCAACTATGGATATTAGGAGCATTAGACGGTACAGGTGCTCTGACCCCCCTGGGACGGCAAATGGCGGAGTTCCCCTTAGACCCCCCGCAGTGTCACATGCTGATAGTGTCCGCGGAGATGGGGTGTAGTGCTGAAGTACTTATTATTGGTAAGTATGGTGTTTTGATGGGAAAGTTAGTTATTTACAGTTTCGGTTTCGCTTTTCAATCGATTTTCTCTTTTTAGCTGTACGGTGCACTCTTTATCCCGCATGTAGCAGGGTAGGCAGAGGAAACCAGAGAACTTTGTGTTAACACACTCCATCTCTTTTATAATTTCCGTTCCCCACTTTCCGCCGAATTGAAGCATTGCGTGGTGAGTGGCGGAACTCAACGCCGCGCCTTGCCTTGTTACTAAACCCAGAAAATGAAAGTGAGGAACGGAATTCTGGTAAGATTACGGAGTGTCTTAACACTAGGTTCTCAGATTCCCTCTGCCTACCCCGCTGTATGCGGGATACAGCGTGAAGTAAAAAAAAAAATTGTAGTTTCGATTCCCACACAGGGTAAGCAAACCGCAGCGTTGATTTCCGCCATTCAACACTTAATGTCTTGAATTCGAGTGAAATTTCTCTTGACATTCAGTTATCCTTTACTATCCTGCTGCGCTGGAAAAACTGTTAAAATTAAAAAAAAAAAACAAACGATTATTAATAGGTTCTATTTTTTTTTGTTGCGTGCTGAGGTGGCGGTACTCAACGCGCTTTGCCTTGTTACCAAACCCAGGAAATGAAAAATTCCATTTCCTGGAGTGGGAATCGAACCCACAACCTGTCGCGTTTACAGTCGCACAGTTGTGCCTCTGCGCCACGACAGGCGTTTTAAATATATATTTTTTTGGTTTCCAGTATCAATGTTGTCAGTACCGTCAGTATTCTACCGACCGCAAGGCAGGGAAGAGGAGGCCGACTCGGTCAAGGAAAAGTTCCAAGTGCCGGAGTCTGATCATCTCACTTTATTACATCTTTTTAATCAGTGGAAATCTAATAAGTAAGTAATTTTTTAAAAATATAAATAAAATATTTTTTGTAAATATATATATTTTTTAGCTTCACGCTGTATATAGCAGGGTAGGTAAAGGGAACCTAGTGTTAAGACACTTCGTTCCCCACTTTCCGCCGATTTGAGGCATTGCGTGCTGTGTCGCGGAACTCAACGCCGCGCTTTGCCTTGTTACCAAACCCAGAAAATGAAAATACTAAACTTTTACATTTCCTGGAGTGGGAATCGAACCCACAACCTGTCGCGTTTACAGACGCACGCTTGTACCTCTGCGTTACGACAGACGTTGAATATAAGTAATAATGTTATAAAAATCTATATATAGGTCATAAACATTTAGGCCATTGTTGCATAGTGAGACAGTGTCTGAGGGCGTCTGGTTGTGGGTTCGATTCCCATTCGAAGGAAATGGTTATATTTAAATTATTTTTATTTCTCCGCTATGTTAAGATAAAGCGCGGCGCTAAGTTCCGTTACTTAATAAGCAATTTCTCGAATTTTGGTTGAAAAGTACAGGATTTAGTGTCTTAATACTAGGTGCGGAAAGAAATATAAAGTATTAAAAAAAATGCAAAAAGGAGTATTCAATTTGGCACATTTAAAAGTTTATGTAGAGATATGCAGAGAGTTAATATTTATTATAATTTATTAAATTATTATAATTTATTAAATTATTATAATTTATTATAATTAAATTAATATATAAATATATTAAATTAACAAACTAAACACTCATAACGTCTATATTCGACGGTAAGTGGGGAACGGAAATGTGAAAAAAAAACGGAGTGTCTTAACACTAGGTTCTTTGGTTCCTTCTGCCTATTCTGCTATATGCGGGATAAAGCGTGAAGTTAAAAAAAAACACTCACTGCCACGTGTTTGACATACATTTTTGTATGAAATACAAGTAAAAGTAACAAGCATTAAAATTAATAATTATTTAATGTTAAATCGTGACTAGCTCATATATTTTTTAATTACTTTTTTCACTTTTATTAGGCACATAATTAGTTCTTTTCATACTTGACATTGGTTGTTATTTCAATGTCAAAAACAAGGTTAAATTTAATTACAATATTAAATATTGTTATAATATGACATATGTATTTAGTATTTTAATTTCTTCGTTCTGGTTACAAGGCAAAGCGCGGCGTTGAGTTCCGCCACTCAACACGCAGTGCCTTAATTTCGAGGAAAGTGGGGAACGGAATTGTTCTAAGAGAACGTAGTGTCTTAACACTATGTTCTCAGGTTCTTTCTGTTTG
Source organism: Philaethria dido (assembly GCA_033558755.1). Lineage (NCBI taxonomy): Eukaryota > Metazoa > Arthropoda > Insecta > Lepidoptera > Nymphalidae > Philaethria > Philaethria dido. Next base: position 47,407 of record JAKGSA010000316.1, on the reverse strand, counting down.
CCCTGCTATGTGCGGGATACAGCGTGAAGCTAAAAAAAACATTGTTAGGCATTAAAATTATTTTATAGATCCTCACGATACTTTTAGATTGAAATTCATTCTAGAGGGTACTCATCAGATTTCTTTTTAACTTCACGCTGTATCCCGCATAAAGCATGGTAGGCAGAGGGAACCTGAGAACCTAGTGTTAAGATATTCCATTCTTAACATTTCCCTTTCCCACTTTCCGCCGGACTGAGGCATTGCGTGCTGAGTGGCGGAACTCAACGCCGCGTTTTATCTTGTTACCAAACTCAGGAAATGAAAAATTCCATTTCCTGGAGTGGGAATCGAACCCACAACCTGTCGCGTTTACAGTCACACGCTTGTGCCTCTGCGCCACGACAGGCGTTAGGCAAGGAAATTAATATTAATTATTATAAATATTTAATGTTTTTATTTTGATCAATTTTAAACTTTTTTCAGTTATTCAAGTTCATGGTGCACGGAACACTTCGTGCACGCAAAAGCGATGCGGAAAGTGCGTGAAGTGAGACAACAATTGCGTGATATATTACAACAGCAACGGTTGCCGCTGGTGTCGTGTGGGACGGACTGGGACACTGTGAGGAAGTGTATATGCTCTGGTGAGTGTCGTGACACTACGTTATTTAAAATGTAGAGTGTACTTAAGTGTCTGTAAATTTTGTTAATTTTTTTCTTACAAAGTGAACCCTGAAACATTCAAAGTCAAAGTCAAATAATTTTATTCAAAATCAGAAGTTACAAGCTTCATTTTTTGAACGTCAAATAATTTACCACCGGTTCACTAAATTTAATGCCTCAGACCTGAGAAGAACCGGCGCAAGAAACTTTTTTTTTTTTTGTTTATTATTAGATTTAAAGTATATTTAAGGCACGCTATAAATTTCACGAGTCACACGAGTCACACGAGTCCTTTAATTTCATTGCCTTTAAAGATTTTGAACGTTAATAATATATTAACGCCTGTGGTGGCGCAGAGGCACAAGCGTACGACTGTAAACGCGACAGATTGTGGGTTCGATTCCCACTCCAGGAAATGGATTTTTTTCCTTGGTTTGGTCACTCAGCACGCAATGCGTCAATTCGGCGGAAAGTGAGGAACGGAGTGTTTTAGCACTAGGTTCCCTCTGTCTACCCTACTACATGCGGGATACAGCGTGAAGTTATGTATGTATGTAATTAATATATTTTTAGTTTTTTTTTTACAAAAAGAAAACGTTCGCGCCTGTACTGAAAGAATGTTTTTGAACGTTTTTTTTTAATTATTTTTTTCGTGAAGAAATCTGCTACCATAAATCAGGACCAGACCAACAGATGGTCATTCTCTGATATACCCATTAAATTAAACAAAATTTGCTATGTGACTTCTATACTAGACTACATAAGTGAAAGTGTGAAACCTAATTATTACAGTTATTGCCAGATTTGGACAATAACATATTTAAGTGACATAAATTTTAATTCCATTACACTCATAATAAGCTCTTTGATTTTCGCAATTGTTACACTTATGAAATGAAACTATTTTAACCGGATTAATTGCATATATTTTAGTATTAAAATTTTTGCGCCTACTTTAGGACTGTAATAAAGTGTTCGAAACGTCAGGCTTCCAAAAATGTGTTCCCGAATACTAAAATATATATATATTTTTTTATGGAATACGGATGGCAAACGAGCAGAAGGACCACCTGATGGTAAGTGGTTACCTTCGCCCATGAACATCTACAACACCAGAGATGTTGTAGATGCGTTGCCAACCTAGAGGATACAGATGGAAGGGGACAATGTCGTAGTCCGCTATCGGAACCACCACATTTTGGGGAAAGGATGAGTGAGAAAGGGGAAAAAGGGGCAATATACGCGATTAATCCGGTTAAAATAGTTTCATTTAATATACACAACACTCAGTTGTTTTTAAATAAACTTCGTCCATTTTCCATGAAATTCCAGCATATTTCCAACAAGCAGCGCGTCTCAAGGGTATCGGCGAGTACGTGAACTGCCGCACGGGCATGCCGTGCCACCTGCACCCCACGTCCGCGCTGTTCGGTCTCGGCAACTCCCCGGACTACGTGGTGTACCACGAGCTCATGATGACCAGCAAGGAGTACATGCACTGCGTCACGGCGGTCGACGGGCGGTGGTTGGCGGAGTTGGGACCCATGTTCTTTTCGGTTAAGGAAACTGGGAAGTAAGTTTTGGTTCACGCTGTATCTCGCATATAGCAGGGTAGGCAGAGGGAACCAGAGAACCTAGTGTTAAGAGACTCCGTTCTCTTACAACAATTCCGTTCCCCACTTTCCGCCGAATTGAGGCATTGTGTATGAATTTAAACTCTCATGGTCATATACATAAGAATAAGTTTGTTCGACGGGATATTTACCATGTATTGTTAACAATACAGCATACAGCAAATACAGCAACAATAAAATTGTTAACAACCCAGGAAAATGTAAATACTAACATTTCCTGGAGTGGGATTCGAACCCACAACCTGCCGCGTTTACAGTCGCACGCTCGTTCCTCTGCGCCACGACAGGCGTCATCATGATTTTTGTTGAGTTTTTATATGTTTTTGGGTATGTTTGTGCGTGTGAATAGGTTGGTAAGCCGATTTGCTGAACTGGTAATAAAACTGTATAATATTTTTTTGAAATAGTAATAGACGTTACAAATCGCTTTATTTACGTCATAAATACACAAGTCAAAAAGTTTTAAACAATTTTTGATTTATTTACTTATTTATACCTGGTACAGTATAAACATATTTATTTATTTATTTATTTATAAGGTCTGCCAACAGAATAGACACAAATTCACACATATACAAATTCTAAAAATTACATTGCAAGGTGTTATTCCACTTACAGGCAGACACAACATGTTCCAACTGTATACTTATACATTATTTTACAATTATAATTATGTTATGTAATAAAGATGGACAAAATACAATAATAAAATATTTTTATATTATAAAAAAAAATTGTGTGTGCGTTTCAAAATGATATCATATGTGTATATCATTTTGAAAAGCACACACAAAATTTTTGTCCTATTTATTCAATCTCTTCGCAGAGATTTATTTTATTTGGAATATAATAGTTCTCGGCTCTTGTTAGACCAAGTGCACCCGTTGTTTTTATTACCCAACAAATAAAATGTGCCCAAGAAGAAATCAAACCTACAATCATCGCAAATCTAAATAAATATTTCAGCTTCAAATTTACTTTCGCATATTGATCACACAGACAGAAACAAGTTTGAAGATACTCCGTTTTCCGTTTTACGTAGCGGAACTCAACGCTGCACTATGTCTTACCAAATTGATGAAAATTAAATTTATTTAAACATAATTCTCCCAACAACAACAAGGCAAAGCACAAAGCACGGCTTTGAGTTCCGCCACTCAACACAATGCCTCAATCCGGCGGAAAGTGGGGAACGGAATTGTTGTAAGAGAACGGAGTGTCTTAACACTAGGTTCTTAGGTTCCCTCTGCCTACACTGCTATAAACAGCATACAGCGTGAAGTTTAAAAAAAAAAAGAAATTCCCCCAAGTGTGAATCGAAATCACAACTATTGTCATTACAATCAAATTGTTCCACTGCGCCACGATGGCTTTATCACTAATTATAAACAATTTTCCAGAACAAATCGCGACAAACGTAAAGAAGCAGCAGTACACTTACAGCGTATGGAGGAAGAGATGAAACAAGCAGAAATCAAAATGGCGGAAGATAGGAAGAAGAAGGACCAAGATATACCCGTTAAGCAAGAAATTGCGACCCCTGGACTGTCGACACCGCGCAGGACCCCTCATAGACTTGGACTTTAGACTCCTTGATATAATTTAGTCCCTGGATTAACAACCCCACATAGACCATATACGAGTATTTTCACGCTTCATAGACTTGAACTTTAGACCCGTGATTGACTTAGTCTTTAGACCCCTTCCTACATTTTAGACCCATCTTATAATTTAAACCCTCGTCACATTTTAGGCCCTTCATAGACTTGGATTTTAGACCCCTTTATTTATGTTAGAGGATGGACTTTAGAGCGCTGACAGAGTTTTCATGCATTTCAATCCCTTCCTAAACTTTGTCTTCCTTCAGACATTTTAGACCCTTGGTTTTATAACCGTTTATAGATTCATGAAGAAGAATGAATTCCAATGTATATATAATTCATTAATAATTTGATCACAATAAATATAAATGTAGCAAATTCATTTACAAAACAATTATTATTTTATCTCATACATTCATTCTAATAACAATAATATTTCGTTGTATATTTATTCCAAGATAAATAAACTCTTTTCATAAGTGGGCTGTAACCCCTGAACTGGTAACCACCCATCAGACTTTAGATGCTTGTATTATAGGTTATTATAACCACTTTACCATATTATTTCTATAAACTAGAGTTTTAGACCCAAAGACATTGTCGTTGGTAATAATAATGTACAAGTAAGTAGAAATTCAATTTTATTCCGACATTTCAAAGTAGGTCAAAATCGTGTTCAGTTTCCATTACATACAAACATACGACCAAAGTTAATAAAAAAGAGTTAAAAAAGACGTCAAAATTTAATTATCACATTTTTTGATTTTCTCTCCTATAAGTGCTAAATTTGAAAACTGCAAACCCAACAGACTACTAAAACACCATCGTTCCCGTTCCCAACCGTTCCATGCGGTTCCCGACCGTCACCGACTGTTACCGACAGTTCACGACCGTTACCGACTATTCACGACCGTTACCGACTGTTCCCGACCGTTACCGACTGTTCTTGACGGTTCAATTTGTTGATAAGTATCATCCAAGTGCATCCAATGGTTATAACTTTAAATCTAATTACGAATTTCTCTTTTTAATTTGATATATTTTTTTATAATTTTAATTTGTATAAGCAGTTCATTTAAATTAATTAATTTCTTTATAATAATAAAGTGTTTCTTTCATAGTTTCCTTTTTATTTCACCGCTAGTTTAAATCTTCTATTCATATATAATTTATTTTAAAGGTTCAAGTTTCAATAATTATTATACAATTGCAACTTTAAGCTATACATACATACATAGCTCCACGCTGTATCTCGCATATAGCAGGGTAGGCAGAGGGAACCTAATGTTAAGATACTCCGTTCCCCACTTCCCGCCCAATTGAGGCATTGCGTGCTGAGTGGCGGAACTCAACGCCGCGCTTTGCCTCGTTACCAAAGCCAGGAAATGAAAAATTCCATTTCCTTGAGTGGGAATCGAACCCACAACCTGTCGGTTACAGTCGCACGCTTGTGCCTCTGCGCCACGACAGGCGTCATGAATTTAATAAATGTATTGTTTTTTACTGGACTTAATCAAAATAATCACCCAAGAATGTGAGCATAAATGAATCGGCGAGTGCAGAAACAGCGTGTTCGGATTTTCAAATTTTGCACGGGAGAGAAAAACAACACGCATCTTGCCGTTCTAAGCTAGTTCAAATCGATTACGAATTTTTGCATTTTCCTTCTTAATGAAAAAAAACAACTAAAATAATAATAAAAAGCTAAAAATTCTTTATTTTCATTGTGTTTTTTAAATACTAACATATAATAATATATAGAAGTTAACGCCTGTCGTGGCGCAGAGGAATAAGCGTGCGACTGTAAATGCGACAGGTTGTGGGTTCGATTCCCACTCCAGGAAATGTTATTCCTTTCATTTCCTGGGTTTGGTAACAAGGCAAAGTGCGGCGTTGAGTTCCGCCACTCAGCACGCAATGCCTCAATTCGACGGAAAGTGGGGAACAGAATTGTTGCAAGAGAACGAAGTGTCTTAACACTAGGTTCTCAGGTTCCCTCTGCCTACCCTGCTATATGCGGGATACAGCGTGAAGTTAAAAAAAATATATATACAAGTTCTATATATTTAAGTCTACAAGACTTAAAAACCCTGCCAAGCAATTTTTTTGTTATGACTTTTTTTTATCTTATATAGGTAAAAAAATACAGAATATATAAAGGTTCAAAAGCGTGGTAATTCAAATATATAACAAATTCGTTTCATATTTTTTTATTTATTTATAAAGACGCCATATTTAACATCATTATTTTACTTTAAAGCTCCTTAAAATTTATTTAGAATTTACATTTTAATAAATGATAGTAAATAAAATAGCTGTATTATAAAATAATTTTACCATTTCCGTATTATTTTTCAATTTACCAAAAAAATGGTAAATATTAAAAATAAGTCGGTAAAAATATATACAATTATATTTTATATGAAAATGATTGTAATAAAACAATATCTAAAATGATAATATTCATAACAGGCGTGAACAAGTTGACAAATCAAAAATACATACTTTAAAAAAAGTATAACTTTTATCTATAAATTCAGTTTTTGCGTTATTTTAATATGGTTTTTTACCTGAAAATAATTTCCTTTATTTTTTATGTAGCCAATTATTATTAATACTATAAATAAATAAAAAATATATCTATTAAAATTTTAAAATTGTACATACAAGTCGACTTATTAACTTAATCACGCCTGTTACTAATAATACAATACAGACTAAAAATTCTCAGTAGAATAAAATACATATACTAAAAAGAAACAATTTATACTTAAAATCTCAAAATATTAAATCATTAATTTAAGAACACAATACAATTACAATATGAAAAACATTAGTTATAAAAAAAAAAAATATTGCAAAAAGAAAAAAAAACTAAATATTTACCATTATATTTCTACATTACTAATTTAAACCATTTTATTATACCCTCTGTTTTGTTTCAGCTATCATTTGGACATTAATTGAATAAAATTGAATCTCAAGACATTAAAAACTCAAATACTATACAATTATAAAATATTTAAAAAACTGTTTCGAAAAAAGTAGATTAAATAAGAAAAAACTAAAATTTTAACCACTATATTTCTCATTTATAATAATACAATATTATACAATTGAAAAAAAAAACATTAAACATACAAGAACTAAAACTTTACCGTTACATTTTTACATAATAATAATAAATTTATGCCATATATAAGCCATGTTTGTCTTTCTTCTATAATTAAAAAAAAATAAGACAGATTAAACAAAAAAATTGCAAAAAGGAAACAAAAACTAAAATTTTACTATAGTTAACTAAAAAAATCCCATGTTTCTATGTAATAATAACAAATCTACGACATATTTAAATTATGTTTTTATATATCTTGCCTTATTTGACTTCAACCGAATAAAACTAAATCTCAAAGAAGAAAATAGATAAAAATATTTGATTCATTTATTTAAGAAAAAGTCAAAAAACTTTGAAATTTACCATTCTATTTCCACAAACATATGTCATATTTAAATTATATTTCTCTTTTATCTAGCATTTTGGGATATAATTGAATAAAATTGAATCCCAAGAAATTAAAATATTCAATTCAAAACACAATCCTAAACAATTTAAAAAAAAGCTTCGTTTACGAAAACAAAAAGAACTAAAAATTTACCACCATATTTTCACAACTCTACGCCATATTTGAACCACATTTTTTATATATCTCTATCTTGCTTTATTTATCATTTGGACTTCAACCGAACAAAACTGAATCTCAAAGAAGAAAATACATAAAATAATTTGATCCAAAGGAAACAAGAAAACTAAAAATTTACCACTACATTTCCATTCAACACATATTTCTATATATCTCGTGTCTTGCATTAAATTGGGCATTAATTGAACTAAATCTCAAGAAATTAAATCATTAATTAAAAAAAAAATACATATTAAAAAAAACTATACATATAGAACAAAATATTGCAAAAAAACTAAAAAATTTACTATAGTTAATTACTCTACGCCATATTTAATCCATGTTTTTCAATATACCTCTGCCGGGCCTCGGCTATCATCTGAGCTTTCCTCTCCTGGAAGCTCATCTGCCGTTCCTTGGCGGTCTTGGGGAAGGTCCCCGTGGGTGCAGGGGTTATGTACTTGGGTTGGGCGGTGGAGGTGCTCGGTTGGGGTTCGATGACCGCGTTGGGCTCGTTTTCTGGTGTGTACGGGGTGAGGCCTTCTAGGAAGTTCGTTATTGTTATGTCGACGCTTCGGGTTTTTTCTGTAATAGATTTAGTAAGTATAAGTTTTATAGTAACGCCTGTCGTGACGCAGAGGCACAAGCGTGAGACTGTAAACGCTTGTGGACAGGTTGTGGATTCGAATCCGACTCCAGTAAAATTTAAAACAAAATGTAAAATTTAGTATTTTCATTTCTTGGGTTTGGTAACAAGGCAAAGCGCGGCGTTGAGTTCCACCACTCAGCAGGCAATGCCTCAATTCGGCGGAAAGTGGGGAACGGAATTGTTGAAAGAGAACGTAGTGTCTTAACACTAGGTTCTCTGGTTCCCTCTGCCTATCCTGCTATATGCGGGTTGAAGTTAAAAAAAGTTTTATATCAACAAAAGGTTCCCTTTAAAAGAAAAAAAATTGAACGCCCTCAATTTGCCGGTATTTTTTTGTGTTATGCATATATAACTTTTATATATCTATATAACTTTTTACTGAGTGAACCAATTTCAATGATTCTGTATTTATATGATAGCTAATGCTCATTCCCATTTAAATTTCATTAAGTTATGATGAATAGTTTTTGAGTAATTCGTAATAATTTCTTTTTTTAGTAAATTTTATTTGAAATTTCCCACTCTCACGCAACTCAACACGCAAACTCTTAATTGAGTACTTTTTCACGTAACAACTGCTAAAAATACATAGGCAGAGGGAACCTGAGAACCTAGTGTTAAAACACTCCGTTCCCCACTTTCCGCCGAATTGAGGCATTGCGTGCTGAGTGGCGGAACTCAACGCCGCACTTTGCCTTGTTACCAAACGCATTCTATACTTTAACCATAATAAAACAATAAACATACCAAGTTCTTTTAAAATATCCTTCAAAGGCACTCTGGGTAATATCTCCTTGACGTGGTTCGCTCTCTTCATTATTTCACTTTGTCTTTGATTCCTGCGTCTTATACGAGGACCTTTATTAACATCCTCCCATGTGAAATCCGTTAATTCTACCTGTAAATATATATAAATAATAAAATAAAAAAATAACCCAAACGCCCGTCGTGGCGTAGAGGCACAAGCGTGCGACTGTAAACGCGACAGGTTGTAGGTTCGATTCCCACTCCAGGAAATGGATTTTTTCATTTTCCTGGGTTTGGTAACAAGGCAAAGCGCGGCGTTGAGTTCCGCCACTCAGCATACAATGCTTCAATTTGGAAAGTGGGGAATGGAGTGTCTTAACACTAGGTTCCCTCTGCCTACCCTGCTATATGCGGGATACAGCGTGAAGCTATGTATGTATTTTACTTTTATGTTACCAATGCAGAAACAACATTTAATATTATTATTAATCATCCCCAGAATGGGAATCGAACACATAACAATCGCATTTACATACGTTCCATTACACATTGCCAATACTTATATGATGTTTAATATTAAATACAGACGTTTAATATTAAGAAAGACTCACTGTCTCACTGTCTAAAACAGACAAAATAAATTGAATTTGTAATAAAAGAACAATAACTATTAAAAAAATTAAAATTTTACCATTTCATTTCTAATCACAATATAATGGTAAAATTAATAATTTCTCAAAAAATATTTTTTTTTTTTTAATTTCACGCTGTATCCCGCAAATAGCAGTATAGGCAGAGGGAACTTGAGAACCTGGTGTTAAGACACTCCGTTCTCTTACAACAATTCCGTTCCCCACTTTCCGCCAGATTGAGGCATTGCGTGCTGAGTGGCAGAACTCAACGCCACGCTTTGCCTTGTTACCAAACCCAGAAAATTAAAATACTTCATTTCCTAGAGTGGGAATCGAACCCACAACCCGTCGCGTTTACAGTCGCACGCTTGTGCCTCTGCGCCACGACAGGCTCAAAAAATATGTCGGTAAATTTAGTAAAAAACCAACACAAACCTGTAAACCATCAGCAACAACCGTCCTAACCCGCTCCACAAACTCTCCTTCACTCTCTCTCCTGTCCTGCACGGGCAACACGCGCAACGTGAACACTGAACACGGCGTGAAGAGAAACCAGAGTGCATCCCGCCACGGGAACGCGTCGGGCTTGTCTGTGGAGCGGTGCACCGTTACGAACGTGAAGGGACGTTGTATACCTGGAATATTATTAACATAATTAATTTTTAATAATTAAAAAAAAAAACTTTTTTAGTAAACGAGTAAAAATTTGAACGTAGCGGGACTCGAACCCGCACCTCTCGAGAACCGTCCAAGCGTTCAAGATTTTAATACATTTTCTAAAAATGACTTTCTTCTATTAAGTACCTGATTAATAACGCCTGTCGTGGCGCAGAGGCACAAGCGTGCGACTGTAAACGCGACAGGTTGTAGGTTCGATTCCCACTCCAGGAAACGTAGTTTCTAGGTTTTGGTAACAAGACAAAGCGCGGCGTTGAGTTCCGCCACTCAATACGCAATGCCTCAATTTGGTGGAAAGTGGGGAACGGAAATGTTGAAAGAGAATGGAGTGTCTTAACACTAGATTCTCTGGTTCCCTCTGCCTACCCTGCTATATGCAAGTTAAAAAAAAATAATAACATTAAAAAAAAATCTGTGTTCAAATAAATTTCACTACAAAATTAAATTATTACGAATAACTCAAAAACTCGACAGATCTTAACCAAAATTAAATAGAACTACATCAGTAGAAACCTATCATCATATGAAAAAAAAATCACCAAAATTGGTCCAACCAATAAAATATTATATAACCTACAAAAGAATATACATACATACATACATAGCTTCACGCTGTATCCTGCATATAATAGAATAGACAGAGGGAAGCTAGTGTTAAGACACTCCGTTCCCCACTTTCCACCGAATTGAGGCATTGCGTGCTGTGTTACGGAACTCAACGCCGCACCTTGCCTTGTTACCAAAGCCAGGAAATGAAAAATTCTATATCCTGGAGTGGAAATCGAACCCACAACCTGTCGCGTTTACAGTCGCACGCTTGCCTCTACGCCACGACACGCGTTAACACTATCATATGGTAAAGTAATTTAATATTTCTTATTGCACTTTTTGTCTATGTACACTATATGTATGGCAATGTTCATACTTCCACAGTTTTCATATAAAAAAAACAGTTTTTCCTTCATAATTTTTTTTTTCTTTTTTGAAGTCGGTTAGAATTAAAATTAAAAAATAAATACTCACTAATAGCAACAGGCTGCACTCTATTTCCAATAGGGAAGGGCCAATCTGTGAACTTCAATACACCTTTGCCGTTGGTGGGACCTCCCTCCGGCTGCAACAACACTGGCTTACTTGGACTTTCTGTGAAATGTTGCCTGAAATTAAAAATATATAATTACTAAAATAGTTATTATTTATTTTTTATTTTTTTTATAACTTCACGCTGTATCCCGCAGGGTAGACAGAGGGAACCTGAGAACCTAGTGTTAAGACATTCCATCCTCTTTCAACAATTCCGTTCCCCACTTTCCGCCGGATTGAAGCATTGCGTGCTGAGTGGCGGAACAACGCCGCGCTTATATTGCCTTGTTAGCAGAAGCGAGGAAATAAAAATACTAAATATTATTTTAGAATTTTCATTTCCTAGAGTGGGAATCGAACCTACAACCTGTCGCGTTTACAGTCGCACGCTTGTGCCTCTGCGCCACGACAGCCGTTTTAGTGAGGTTTTAGTGGATATTCTGCCGGCCTACCATCTGCTGGCATGGGAGCCCCACCTAACCTGTCCAAGTCCCCAATCAGGTGGGTACCTCACGAGAAAAAAAAATGGGGATCTAATAACAAAGACAAAGCCCATCTTCGCAGTCCATCACATTTAAAATTCCAAGTTAACCAACATAGCTTAGCATTAAAATAATCATAAAAATGAACTATATCGAAATTATACTTAACGAAATACATTAGAACTACAAAAATATAGTATCCTTGCATTGTTATCAGTTTTTTGTAAATTGCATTAGATGGACTTTACCACCTTAGTTATTACTCTGAATAATTCATTGCATTTTTCAATTTAAAACCTTTAAATTGTTTTTTTTTATAGCTTCACGCTGTATCCCGCACATAGCAGGGTAGGCAGAGTGAACCTGAGAACCTAGTGTCGAGACACTTCCATTCTCTTTCAACAATTCCGTTCCCCACTTTCCGCCGGATTGTAGCATTGCGTGCTGAGTGGCGGAACTCAACGCCGCCCTGTTACCAGAGCGAGGAAATGAAAATACTAAATATTATTTAAAAAATTTCATTTCTTAGAGTGGGAATCGAACCCACAACTTGTCGCGTTTACAGTCGCACGCTTGTGCCTCTGCGCCACGACAGGCATATTTTTTTATTATACTAAATTTTTTTTTTTTTATATATTTATAAGTATTACTTAAAGAATGTAAATTAATAAAATACATACAACAAAGTATAAACTTTAAAAATGTCTAAATACTCACTTTCTTACAAATTGTGCAGCATTCTTAATTCCGAGGGTAGATGCAAAAAATGGTGGCACCTTCCATTTTCTTAACTATAAAAAATTATCAAAATATTATTTGTTAGGTTTGGTAACAAGGCAAAGCGCGGCGTTGAGTTCCGCCACTCAACACACAATGCCTCAATTCGGCGGAAAGTGGGGAACGGAAATGTTAAAAGAGAATGGAGTGTCTTAACACTAGGTTCTCTAGTTCTCTCTGCCTACCCTGTTATATGCGGGATACAGCGTGAAGTTAGAAAAAAAAATTGTATTACCCTACATTCAATGTATAAATATACATTTCCCAAGGGTGATAACTTATTTTAAATTATATTTATGAATAATTTTAAAAATGTGTGTGTTTGTACTTACGTACAGTGAAAAACTACACTTTTTAATATTCTTGTTTAAGAAGTTAAAAATAATTATATTGAAATTACTTAATATTCTATATATTACTCAAAATAAACTTTTTGCTTCCAGTAAATAAAAATATTTGTAAATTTACTTTTGGCTAATAAAGTTTTATTATACAAACGCCTGTCGTGGCGCAAAGACACAAGCGTGCGACTGTAAACGCGATAGCTTGTGGGTTCGATTCCCACTCTAGAAAATGAAGTATTTTCATTTTCTGGGTTTGGTAACAAGGCAAAGCGCGGCGTTAAGTTCCGTCACTCAGCACGCAATGCCTCTTGAAAGAGAACGCAGTGTCTTAACACTAGGTTCTCAGGTTCCCTCTGCCTACCCTGCTATATGCGGGATACAGCGTGAAGTTAAAAAAAAAAAGTTTTATTATTAGCAAAAAGTTTTTTTTATTAAAAAAAGCAAAAAAGCCTTATTATTAAAAAAAAGCAAAAAATGATTCCTGACATAAATTTTATGAATTTATCTGCTATTTTTTTAACTATTTTACCACTTTTACTAAATATATTTACCAATGAAATGTATAAGATCATGAAGCAATGTATAACTTATCAATTCACTAATTGAAAGGGGGATTTCCCCCATTTAGCTTGCCAGCTTTATATCTTGCTACCTGTTGTATATACAACTCCTCTTTTAATTGAAATATGTTCAACTAAAATAGATCGTTTAGAAAAGAAAATATTATTGATATAACCAAAATGAAAGTAATATCTATTTAAATTTACATATTACAAGCACTATTTCTCAATATTTTTTTATTTTATTTGAAATCAAAAATGTACATGAAACTACCCCATACTGTGTGCTCAGAGCTAGCAAGAAACTAAGAAAGCACTCTTAAAGTAACATTTGTTTATTTTTTTTTAAATTATATTATTTGTTAATATATTATTAATAATTTATTTATATTAGTATTTTTAATATGGAAAATAAAGATTCACTATTATTATCATTACTTCTTTTGTAATTATTTTTAAGATACGTACACTTATTGTGCCAAACATGTGAGCAGCGGCCAGCGAGTCCAAACATGACACATAGTTAGCCACCAGAACACTACATCTAGGGTCTTTACTGCCCTTCACCTTTACATACACTCCTGCACAAAAAAGAATACCTTGACCTTGTACATTATCAAATTTTACGTTTATAAATATTTATTATATTAATGAAGGTCATGCTTAAAATGTTAAGTTGTTGATATTGACTTGAATAAAATTACTAAAGAGGTCATCATGGCACAGTGTTTGACTGTAAAAGAAATGGTTGTAGATTTAATTCTTACATCAGGAAATGATTATACTAATTTATTTTCATTTTATTGTAGTGTCTCCAATTGTTTTGACAGGCAGTGTCTGGACACTAAGGTAGGTAAACTAAATGCTAAGGTAACCTGACTACCTTGCTATGGTACAGCGTAAGGCTGAAAAAAAAAACAAAATTAAAAATATAATCACTTACCAAATGTCCAACACGCCAATGTAGATAACAACTGTCTTACACCTGATTTATTAGGTAGAATAATAGATGCAATCCAAAGTATTAAACCTAAAACTATTCGCAGACCCATCAAAATTAGGCCAAGGGGTATATACAGAAGGAACTGGAGAGCATTTTCACCTCTGAACCTGGAAGTAAAAGGGGAATAACGAAATAGTAAAGTTAATAAAAACAGTAAGAAAATCTCGCAACAATGTAACTTTCCCTCGAAATAAACACAGCTGGTTTACCTTTCTTCGTTACTAAGTTTATCCACTGTTAATGCCATATTTACATGTGTTTAATAATGTTTACTATTTTAAATATGTCTCGCTGTTGTCACACCAAAGTGAAATAATTAAGAATTTTTCTCTAGAATATCACGAAATTATTTCACAAATACGACACTGCCACAGATGAAAATTTTAAACTTCATTTACAATTTGGCAAAAATGTTGCCATATAATAGAATTTCTCAAAAAAATAATTATTTTTGAAATATACAAATTTGAATTAAATGTCGAGTTTTAGGTGGCTAAAATGTGTGCGTTTTAAATATATTTTTGTAAAAGTGAGTAATTACTGTGAATTACAAGTTATTTTATATTTTAATTAAGTCCCGTGACGTGCATTAACTTATTTTGTAGATGTAATTGATAATATATTACAAATCAAACATTTTAAATAAAAAATGATTATTATTCATATAATTATATAAACTTAAATAGTTTCAGTATTGTAATCATAAAGGGCAAAGAATTTATGGGAATCGTACTTTAGTAAATAAATATAGCATAACAATAATTTAATCTACAACGAAACATTTTGCTTAATAACTACTACATATTAATAATTACTATAATTTATAATTACTTTATAAATTATAATATATTTATTTTATTTTTTTTATTTTCTCGACCTAATTTTCTAAAGTGACGTCAGTCAATGTTTTGACATTACAATCACCTGAGAGACTGACATTAGACAGTGACAACAGTGATATCACTTTACTGTAAAACAACAAAGAAAATAATGCATAATGACGAACGCATAATGTAGTCAGTAGTTAAATCTCCTCAGAAGTTACTAGTAAGTCACAAATATAACAAATTCTAAATAGAGTTTGTGTTTCTCGTCTGAAAATTGTCCTTGAATATATTACCTTGGACCTCGTAATGTCGTCCTCGGAAGAAAATGAAAATGTACCCACAAATATTGATGATAAAACTAACACAGCAGGAAGAAATGATAACCAGGAAAGAGGGCAAGGTCAGTCTTCATGGTCGGCACCTAATACCTCGACACTAATTCAAGTTGAAGAAAAAATGCGACGTAAACTGCAATTCTTTTTCATGAACCCAATAGAGAAATGGCGCGCGAAGAGAAAATTTCCATACAAGTTTGTAGTACAGGTTATCAAGATTGTGCTAGTGACACTGCAACTTTGTCTTTTTGCACACAACAGATATAATCATGTGAACTACACTTGGGATAACAGAATCAGTTTTTCTCACTTGTTTTTACTTGGTTGGGATTCAACGAGGGAAATTAATGCATACCCACCAGGTGCAGGACCTTTAGCTGTATATAAGGTTGATGAATTTTACAACGCCTTAGACTATGCTTATACAGGATACTCAAACTTAAGCAATGCTATTGGACCATATTCATATAACAATGAAGACAACAATAAAACAGACCCTTTGTTTTGCACTTACTATTACAAGAAAGGAGTAATTCATGGATTTAACGAAAGCTATGAATTCAATTCAGAAATAGTATACAGTTGTGTTAACTTCACAAATGGAGAAAATGGGCTTTTTAAATCAAGAGAATTTATAAAAAATGCTGGCATAGATGTAAATTTTGCAGCTTTAGTACAAGCGGAACTTTTATTTTCATTGAAAACTATAAATTTTAGAGCAGCTGGACCAATCACACCTCCCGATTGTTACAGATTTGATATTAGAATAATATTTGATAATGAAGATCATGATGGACAGATGTCACTTATTCTAGATGCCACACCGTTCAAGTTGACTTGCAAAGGTGATAAGGCTTACATCACAAACAATCAAATAGACCAGATCTTGAGAAGTGTACTTAACATATTAGTCATATTTATTTGTAGCATATCATTTGTTTTGTGTAGCCGAGCCATATATAGGGCACAATTGTTAAAAGAACTTACTGTACATTTTTTCCGCCGAGCCTATAACAGAGAACTAAGTCTTGAAGGTCGGTTAGAGTTTCTAAATATTTGGTATGTAATGATTATTATTAACGATATCCTTATTGTAATAGGATCTGCAATAAAGGAACAGATTGAACGAAATCAGTTTACGAATGATCAGTGGAATGTCTGCTCCATGTTTTTGGGTATTGGAAACCTGTTAGTTTGGTTTGGTGTTTTAAGATATTTAGGCTTCTTTAAGACTTATAATGTAGTTATACTAACATTAAAGAAAGCTGCACCTAAAATATTTCGATTTTCCTGTTGTGCTTTACTTTTGTATGCAGGATTTATGTTTTGTGGTTGGCTTGTACTCGGTCCGTATCATATGAAGTTTAGATCTCTAGCTACTACTTCTGAGTGCCTATTCTCGCTTATAAATGGCGATGATATGTTCGCAACATTTTCTATAATGTCCAGGAAATCACCCATGCTTTGGTGGTTTAGCCGAGTGTATCTATACTCATTTATTAGCTTATACATATATGTTGTGTTGAGTTTATTTATCTCAGTTATAATGGATGCTTATGATACTATTAAACAATATTATAAGGAAGGTTTTCCTAAGAATGATTTACAACAATTTGTGGGTGAAATTAGTATTGAGGAGGTTTCATCAGGACTTTACAGGACACAAAGTTCATCTTCACTCAACGAAGTCATGAATTCATTGTTTTGTTGTAATTTTTACAGACGAGCATATTCGAAGATAGGCGGTGGCAATTCTAGTGTCAATTTACTATAGGCTTTAAAGTTTAAAGTAATTTAAATAGAATAAAGCTCTAGTTATGTATATATATTGTTAATATCAACTCATCTTATGAATTAAGCAATTAGTTACCAAACGATCACCAAAGAAGAATTCTAGGTGAAATTATTTTTTTAGAAACATAAATTATTACTAAAATACCTAATGAGGTAGTCGTTTTTTTTTGTGATTATATTTGTAGCATATAAATGATATGCAATTGCATGCATGTTTACAATAAATTGTTTTTATTACTATATATCTGTGTTTTATCTTTAGTTCCACGAGTAATTGATATTGTTAGTGTAGTAGTATTTCATGAGATATAAAAAGGGGAGTTGACCATGCGTTTAATATTGATAAATCTATGCCGTGGCGCAGAGGTACAAGCGTGCAACTGTAAACGCAACAGGTTGTGGGTTCGATTCCCACTCCAGGAAATGGAATTTTTCATTTCCTGGGTTTGGAAACAAGGCAAAGCGCGTCGTTGAGTTCTGCCACTCAGCACGCAATGCCTCAATTCGGCGGAAAGTGGGGAACGGAGTGTCTTAATACTAGGTTTCCTCTGCCTACCCTGCTATATGCAGGATACAATGTTAAGCTATGTATATATATACGTATAAATATTATTGATAATAAGAGGGGCCATCGGGGCGTTACAAAACAGTGTGTGACTGTGAGATACCATGTGTTTTAACATCAACTGGCAACGCGTATTTTACGCGTCAGAGATATTAGATGATTTGAACGATATTTTTGTTTACACAAATCTTTGTAAACTTCACGCTATATTTCGATATCGGGCGGAGAGTGGAGACATACATACATAAATACAACGCGTTGTTAACGCGTCAACGGGGACACTAATATACATAAAAGCACAAAGCTTGATATTTTTTAAATTTTTACTTTATTAAGTTTTATTTACACGTAATATGTGCATAATTCCTTTCTTAGACCTAGCTTAGACCTAGGTTCTGTGGTAACTATGGCTTCATACTATTACGATCATGTTACATGCGATATAATTGAAACGACATTTGTTTCAGTAGTTCAAGCATGTAGCTGTACTTTTTCTAGCATATCAAAGTAGAGAGAACCTAGTGGTAAAACATTCCGCTCTCTACTTTACGCCCGAATTCAAGATATTGAATGTAATTGGCGGAACTCAACGCCGCGTTTAGTCTTTCCAGAGCAGTAAAATGATTTTTTTTCTTTTTTCACGCTGTATCCCGCATATAGCAAGGTAGGCAGAGAGAACCTGAGAATCTAATGTTAAGATATTCGACACTGTTGAAAGAAAACGGAGTGTCTTAACACTAGGTTCTCAGGTTCCCTTTGCCTACCTTGTAAAATGAAAATAGTTTTATATATTTATTATTATTAACACAAGCGAGGCTCGAACCCACAACAATTGCATTTACAATCATACGCTGTCCCACTACACCACGATGGCTTCGTAGTTATAGTATTTGCTTGTCTTATACAATATCCTTCCTGCTTAGACAAAACACGGCGTTGAGTTCCAAATTTCGCTGCTAAAGCCCACCACGCAGTGACCCGATTTCGGGTTGTAAGTGGCTATTGAGTAACTATTGAAGCTCTTATAATAAATACAGCTTCACGCTTCACGCAAAGAAATGTTAATATTTTCATTTAGGAAGCGAATGGGTTTGTTAACAAGGCAAAGCGCGGCGTTGAGTTCCGCCACTCAACACGCAATGCCTCCATTCGGCGGAAAGCGGGGAACGGAATTGTTGTAAGAGAACGGAGTGTCTTAACACTAAGTTGATGTCTAAAATTTATATCTTAGAGGACAAGCATTATTATGATTAAGTTTTGTAAGTAAATTCTGTTTTTATATTATTAAAATACTTTTCAATCTGTGCTTGATTTGCTAGATTTTTTTTGCGTAGTAATTTATTCAATCTATAAAGCAATCCTAATTCCTTTTAAATATATAAGAGATTGTATGGTAAGTCAAGTTATCAACCTATTTATTTCCTTTTTTATCAAGCTTCACGCTTTTTCCTGCATATCCTTGCTAATAGTATATACAACTACCTAGTCTAGTAGATATGCCTCAATTCGGCGGAAAGTGGGGAACGGAATTGTTGAAAGAGAATGTCTTAACACTAGGTTTTCTGGTTCCCTCTGCCTACCCTGCTATATGTGGGATACAGCGTGATTTAAAAAAAAACTACCTAGTTACAGCGAATCTAGTGTCAAGATACTCCGTTCTCCACTCTTCGCCGACAAATTCGAAATCGAGACTCGGACATGGCGTGTTGAGTGGTGGAACTTATTGCCGCGTTTTGTTTCATCAGAGCAAATGAAGTATCATTTCATTAAATGAAAATAATTTAAATTTATCCATTCTACCGAGCGGGATTCGAATTCACAACCAGTCACTTTTACAGTCAGGCGTCGTCTCAATACATCGCGATGGCCTCGATTATTCATGCCATTCGGTAATATTCTATTCCATTGATATATTTATTTATTTATTTATTTTTTTTATTTATTAGGAAGACAAACAGTATATTAATACACAAAACAGAAAAAAAAAATTGTACAATTAAGTCTCCACAGAAATATAAAACAAAGTTATATGGACATGCAAAAAATTAAAAAATTGAAATTACAACAAAGACAGAATTTTTTTTAAATAGAATTAAAAAAAACAATTATTAAAAAAATAATAGTAATAATAAATATTGTAAAGATATTTATTAATTACAATAAATAATTATATGTTTTTTATTTCAACATTTACTAGAAATAGTTACTAGAAGTCATTGTCCTTATTATGTAGCTTCGTAATAATTGTTATTTATTTGATATAATAATAATATAATACTAACATAGTTAACTGGGACAGTACAAACGATAGTTTTATCGATAGGTAGTGGGTTCGATTCACTCTCGGCGGAACCTATAAAAGTAAGTATAATAAACTAGCTATATCCCATAACTTCTCATGCGTCGACTAAACCTAAAATCCCCTTTTTTCCTACTTTCGTAGGAATTTTGACGAGTCCTCTTTCAGGACGCTTCTAAAACTCAGCCTTCTATGACCAATAGGTACGTTGTTTGTCAGTCATAAAATAAAACAAATGTTTTATATATGTATATGCTATATAAATAATATGAAATAAAAATATGTTAGGAGGTAGGTATTAGGAGGACATTTTTTTTTTAACTTCACGCTGTAACCCGCATATAGCAGGGTAGGCAGAGGGAACCTGAGAGCCTAGTGTTAAGACACTCCATTCTGTTTCAACAATTCCGTTCCCAACTTTCCGCCGAATTGAGGCATTGCGTGTTGAGTGGCGGAACTCAACGCCGCGCTTTGCCTTGTTACCAAACCCAAGAAATGAAAATACTAAATTTTACATTTCCTGGAGTGGGAATCGAGCCCACAACCTGTCGCGTTTACAGTCGTACGCTTGTGCCTCTGCGCCACGACAGGCGTTATTTATGATAATTAATATGTAAGAACCTACAGGAGTACAAAAAACTTTATCTTTATAATAAAAAAAACATGAGGATTACGACAAATATATTTTTGCAGAATATTTTTAATTGAATATATGATTATGGAGCGAACTTGAGAAATTCATTTTTTTAATAAAAAAATGTCATGGCTTTAAAAATAAAATATCAAAATAAATTAATATTTACATTTATTACTATCATATCTTAATTTATAAATAATACATCAAATATATGACATCAAAGATGACTAGAATTAGCCAACCACAGATTAAATGAGAAAAATATTGTAATATTTTATCTATATCTGCGATCGTTTATTTTTTTTCGTCCGCTTTTTCGTCATTTGTCTGTTGTGGTTCCGCTCCGAGGAGTATCTGGATCTCTTCGAAACTTTTTCCTTTTGTTTCTGGTATCACAAAGAATATGAAAAGGAATCCCAGTAGCAAGACAGCAGCAAACATCCAGAACACTTGTCCCGCACCCATTGCAGAGTTTAGAGAATTAAATGTGGTAGTAATTATGAAACTTAATACTGAATTCAATGTGCCAGATGTGGAAGCTACGAAACCTTTGATATCGATCAGGCAGAGTTCTCCTGCCATCATCCAAGGAATTGGTCCGAAGCCCAAGGAAAATGCAATAATAAATAATGATAAAGAAACTAAAGGCAACCACGTTATCGATTCTATAATCGATGAGTCAGGTCCATGCACGTCTTGTAAAAAGAAGAATACTCCCAAAATAACAGCGCAAATGCACATCACTAATGCAGAAAATAGAAGTAAGATTCTCCTTCCCAATCTGTCTACGACTAAACCAGATAGAAAAGTTACCACTACTTGGATAACCGCGATAATTATACTAGAAACTGCAGGCGATAAGGATGAAGCCGCGCTACCAAAGATGGCAGAGGAGTTGAAGAGTACTGCGTTTATACCCGACAGCTGTTGGATGAACATCAGAGCGTAACATATCAAAACTGCTTTTATAGCCGATTTCTTTGTGATTGCCTTCAAGAATGATACAGGATTGTTTTTCGCAATTTCGGCATTCTTTTGCAAAGTATTCATTTCGTTGTCAACGTCGTAACTACGTCCTCGCAGTCGTGTCAATGCGTCTCGAGCCTCAGCGTATTTGCCTTTCGAGACCAAAAAGTTGGGTGTTTCGGGCATAAAAAAGAAAATTAGTCCAAATATAATAGGAATCAAGGTGCATGTTATATTAAATACAAAAACGCTAGTGTAACTCCCAACCACATAGGCATAAAGTATACCCGTCGTGACCATCAAGTAGAAAAAACTTCCTAAGGAGCCTCGTATCGAATCTTCTGCTATTTCACTGACATAAGATGGAACTGCTACACTGAAGCCTCCGCCTCCAACTCCTGTCAGAAATCTTCCAGCCATCAGCATAGCCGCGTTCGTTGCAAAAGTAATCAAGAGCCATCCTAGTAAAAACGGTATAACAAGAAGCAGCATAGCGCTTCTTCGTCCTAGTGCGTCCATAATTAAGCCTATAGGAAAACAAATGACGGCTCCTCCAAGATTTGTGAGGGATGAAATCCAATCGCCTTGAATACTGGATATCTCGAAGTCATAATCTGTGTTGTTACTTTGGAGTATTCTGTAAACTACTGGCGACGACCACCCCAGCATCGTTCCGGTAGCCAACGGTCCAAGTGCAGCTGGAATTAGAAAAACAGGAAGTTAATTATACTTATCATTTCAAATATGAGTTAATTTTAGTAGATTGTATTTTCGATATTTAAAGTACTATACAAATTATTGTTCGCTTCTTTTTTATTTATATAACATTTTATTATAATGACGACAAGCGAGATTATTCTATGTGGTCCACTTTTTGTCTAACTCTACCCAAGTATATTGCGGTAGTAAGACAAATAAAACATGAATCATTCTATATGTTTAAACACGTTTTTTTAGCATTTTCCCGCATATGAGAATAGTAAGAGATTGAGAGTGACTCTTCGGGACATTGCGAGTTACGTGTAGAAGTGAAAGGAACTGAACGTCGCGCTTTTTTGACCAGAACGGAGACATGATAATAAATACATACATATGTGTGTATGTATATATAAATATTCCCTGGATTGAAACCACAACCAATTGTTTTTAAAGTCATACGCTGTCCCTTATGTATATACCTACCTATAGGTCTTGAACTCCGAATATATTCAATAAAAATTTAAAAATATACTTGATGGTTCAGATTTAATATCAATAAAAAGTATGGCAAAAATTTAAATTTAATCTATATATAAAATCGTGCAAGAATTTTGGATCCCTTCTTAGGAAAACTACACTGGCGGAGCAGCATGAAACTTGGCACACTTATATAGCGAAGGAGTGCAAAACGATAATATTTTCTAAAAAGGATACATAAAAATATATTCAATTAATAAAATTAATGTTACAGACACTACCATGTTTGACATCCATTTTTATATACAGTGACATATACGTGGCATAAAGTGGCAACGCGTTATTAACGCATCAACGGGGTCATTCAATATATTTACCTGACAATGCAGCTATATATTGTGGAAGCTTCCTAGCTTTATCGCTTCTCGGCTCCACCAGCACCGACTGGGACGTCCCCACATGTGCCATCGCACCGTAGTTAACTTCTGAGTGCTGGAAATAAAAAAAATCTGTGTTATTTAAAAAAAATAGAGGAGAAAACGGAAAGAATGTACCGAATTATTTTTTGTAAGTTTAATGAAAAAGTGGGGAACGGAGGGTCTTAACACTAGGTTCCCTCTGCCTACCCTGCTATATACGGAATACAGCGTGAAGCTATGTATGTATGTATGTATTCTATTTTCACGTATTTTTCGCGTTTTCAGAAGAATTTACATAGAAAACGACTACAGGCATATTAATAAGTTTCAGCTCAATAAAAGACTGTCGATTCAATAACCAAAGTACCTTGTCTAATCTAATGAGGTAAACGCATAAATTTTAAATATTGTTTTGACGGTTGAGTTTGAACTCATTGTTATCGTGTGATATATTTACTGTACCAATATGGCGTTGTTTATATTTTTGACCGGCTTCAAAGAAAGGAGGTTTTCAATTCGATTGTTTTTTTATGTGTGCTATCGTATAACTTTACTGGGTGAACCAATTTTGATATTTATTTTTTTATAAAAAAAAAAAGAAAAAAAAAAAAATAGTCCCGCTGAGTTTCTTGCGCCGGTTCTTCTCAGGTCTGAGGCATTAAATTTAGTGAACCGGTGGTAAATTATTTGACGTTCAAAAAATGAAGCTTGTAACTTCTTATTTTGAATAAAATTATTTGACTTTGACTTTGACTTTGACTTTATATGATAGCCTAGGTTCTGATGTGATCCTATTTAAATTTAGTTAAGATCTGTCAAGTAGTTTTTGAGTTATTCGTAATAATTTTATTTTGTAGTACAATTTACTTACAGTTGAGTTTTTTGTTAAATAATTGATTATACATATAGGAACCATTATATAGATAAGACCTTAACGCATATTAAGTATAGTAATTTAAAAAAAGGTTATCAATTTGAATATTATAATTCTATTTGATATTAGAGGATTTAAAAAATAAAAAAACGCCTGTCGTGGCACAGAGGCACAAGCGTGCGACTGTAAACACGACAAGTTGTGGGTTCGATTCCCACTCCAGTAAATGTAAAATTTACTATTTTCATTTCTTGGGTTTGGTAACAAAGCAAAGCGCGGCGTTGAGTTCCGCCACTCGACACGCAATGCCTCAATTCGGCGGAAAGTGGGGAACGAAATTGTTGAAAGAGAATGGAGTGTCTTAACACTAGGTTCTCTGGTTTCCTCTGCCTACCCTGTGATATGCTGGTTACAGCGTGGAGTTAAAAAAAAAAAGTTTTTCTCAGCTTTACAGCTTCACGCTTTTTCCCCCATAGCAGGGTAGATATGCCAAGTGTCAAGACACTCTGCTCTCCTCTACCGTTATCGTTTCGTTCTAGTTTTTCTCTTAATAATTCCTTAAAAAAAAAGATGACAGGTGTTAAGGGACACCCGGATGGACAACGAAGTTCCTTTCGATTACTCGGTGAAGGAATTGAAATAAAATTTTATTTCTTTTAAGTTATAATAATATTTTTTTTATTATAATAAAAGACGAAACGAAAATAACTGGCTTGCTTTCTATGAGAGAGAGAGAAAGAGAGACAGACAGAGAAACATGCGCACGCCGCACGGCTTACAAATATAGCAAAAAGTGTCGTTACAACTTTTGGTCTTAATCCAAACCCAAGAAATGAAAATACTAAATTTTACAAATAAATATATACTTTAAATATATTAGTAAATCTACTAACATGGTAGTTTTTAGATCATTTCATGCAAAAAGTGGCAACACCAATTGCAATGAAGTAAGCGAATAAAACAAGGACACGACGTAAGAGTAACTTCGTGAGACATGTCAAAGTAATAAAGAAATCACGACTAAGACTTATAAATAAATATCTAATATTTTACCAATATTGACTATATTTATATAGTCATATTGTATTATAAAAAGTGACTTATTTAGTTACTTTTATAAAATATATTAGTAACTAAAAATAACTTATATTTCTATAGATATCTATATCTATATAGGTATATAGATATAGATATCTATAGAAATATTTTTTATATTTTTAAAAAAATTAAGCGGACGGAGGAGCATGAAATTTGAAACAATTATAGTTTATATAGAGAAGAAATGCAGAATGCTAATATTTTTTTAAATAATGCTTTAAAAATATAATCAATTAATAAAATAAATGTTACACACACTACCATGCGTTTGACATCGATGTTTATATAAAGTGACATATACATTGCTAAAGACAACGCGTTGTTAACGCGTCAACGGGGACGCTAGTATACAGGAATTTTGTAACGCACAAACATTAATGAGAATAAAATTGTGGCTAATATAACATCTACAATTAAAACAAACGTGAATTTATTAAATTATATATAAATATCTATTATATTCAACTATAACTAATAAATTCCATACCTCATATTGTATTTGGTTAGCAGATATCGCTGGAAGTAACGGTTCCGTGTCACTTTCATGTCGAGGACGAAAAAGGCTCGAGCGCATTTTGTCCATTCACTTTATTACTTGGTCAAAATAATCATGTCAAAATTTATTAAAACATGACGTTTAGTCTACATGAGTCCAGCTAATGATAATTGCGATGTTAAGTGCCCCTCCACCGTACTTTGTCCCTCCCCCCTTCGTAATAGTTTCTCGTTGTGCGCTCATGTTTCCGCTTGTAGCTGGTTGATAATAAATCTACCTACTTTTTAATATAATTTTTAAACAAAGGATTTATATTGTTATATTTTTATAAGAATAGTTGGTTTATGTACGATTTATGTTTTATGTGCTTTATTAAGCATTAATGAAGTTTTTTTATTAAATAAATAAAATAGATTTTTTTTTTTTTAGAAGAGATTTGTAATTGTGGGAATGATTATTACAAATATTATTATTTTTTTGGTTAAATTAAGTTTTCTATTGACAAATAATAATAATTCAGAATATTTTTATTAATTTTCGATTAAGAGGCTTCGTAATTAACTATAGGTATGCTCATAGGGAATACCAACCGTATATAAATTTTACTAAAATTATATTATAAATTCGATTATTACAAGCATTTTGAAATCATAAATAAAAAATATGTAGATTATTCGTCTTACAGCTACTACTATCGGATCAAAAGGCAGTTCTAGTTGAGAAGAGCTGGCTAAGAGGGCGAAAAACTCAACAACAGCACGATAAATCGCCGCTGTGCCATTGCGCGCTGAGTGACAGAACTCATCGTTCAATACTCAATATAAGTAGATAATTCACTCTATTAATAGATTCAGGCTAAAAAGGAAGAAAACACTTATGTGGTTAAGAGACAACAGGTTGTCTTGTTAAGATCGTATTTCTGAATGCTAATGACACCAATTTTGTTTTGTAAAATTTTCTGTCTAGATCCGTTAAGGTATGTGTTAACAGACGGATGTATCTATTTATAGTATGTTATGTTTGATTATGAAATTCGTGGAATTATTATATTTTTTAGCTTCACGCTGTATCCCGCATATAGCAGGGTAGGCAGGGGGAACTTTGGAACGGAGTGTTAAGACATTCCGTTCTCATAAGATTTCCGTTTCCTACTTTCCGTCGAATTGTAACAAAAATACTGCGACGCTTCTGTAGTGCGTCCGCAATGTTTACAGAAGCGAAGACCGATGCCTTTTTCGCGATTTTGAGAAAGCGGACCGCGTCTTTATTAAACAGAACGCGGAACAGTCCTAACAAAATTCTGAAAATGTTCAGTGCCAAGCACGCCGAATCTATGCTAGAGCATTTTGTTGGTGTAGTGGTGAGGCAAACAAGGCTGAGTAAATAGGTAGTAAATTAGTATATTGATTTTTAATATAAGTTTACTAACGTAGTTTTAAGTTTCTATTGTTACTAACAACTGGACTGTAAATGTCTTAATAAATAAATAAATAAATAAAAATAAAATAAATAAAGATATATCAGAATAAGAGACACGTTGGCCATCTAGTATCTATACATATAAAACACAGCAAATGATTTCGAACTTTTATAATGTAACAAAAGATGGCGCTGTTTAACAAGTATATATATTAATATATATAATAAATAATAAGTCCTTTGATAGATGTCATTACATACTTGTGTTTTTTTAGTCTTGAAACTGTTTTTACTGAATGAATCAATTTATATTTTTTTTTTTTTTTATATGATAGCTAGCGTTTTTGAACTGATCCCATTTAAATTTAGTTAAGATCTTAACATGACATTTGTACTCATTTTAGTTATGAATGGCGGAAATATATATTACCAAATAATAACATAATGTATATGTATATATGCCATTTTATAATCCTCTGTTCACATAATTTTCAAAAAGGAGTCGAAAGTTTTTTCCTCATGCTAAGACATTATAGGTATTCAAATGTAGTACCATACATTTTAGTTGTATAATACTGTTTTATAGGTCTCTTAGCTGAGGGAGTCCTGTGATCATATTTACTATTATGGCTTGTCGTTACATTAACAAACTATTTAAAAAGCTAGAAATTAGTGAAAACAAATGAAAGGACAAATTAAGCAATATATTTTTAAACGAAAATATTATAATTAAGCTACTTTACTTAGATTTTATCGCGTATTATGTGTTCTACTCATGAACTAATACGTGTAGAAAAGTTTAAGCATTCTTCATATAGCTTAATAAGAAATGAATTAAAAAAAATCAACGGGTTGCACTTCAGAAGTGCCGGCAAAAGTGAAAACTTGAATATTAATATTGTTCATTTTTGATATTTTGTAATGGTTAGGGAATAACTTTGCACAAATTGCTTTATCGGTAAATGTACCATCATTTATGTGGTAAAATAACTATCGTTTATCGAATAATTTATTGTGCTATCGTACACAAACATGACAATTTGTATTGCATTAAAAATTAAACACTCTAGAACTATTACAATTATTTCACATTAAAGAGTGTATCTCTCAGAAAATTTTACGAATTTTCGATCAGGTCACGTGTCCTAAAGCGAGTTTAACATTTATTACCTATCAAAAAAGTGCAAACGCCGCTAAAGAAGTTTTCACTTCAATAAATTAATAGGAACGCTTTATATTATTATTTAGTTAGGTATATTGGTCGTTTTTACAAGATGTTTTTATGCCATGAAAATATTGTTTTTTATTGTATTGGATCCGGACACGAGTGATGTCTTTAATTAACTGATCTCAAACACCCTCCTCCGGTTCTGATTCCATTGTATTTTTTATGTGTATAACTTTTTACCGGGTGAACCAATTTTGATGTTTTTTTATATGATAGCTTGTTCTTCTTATGTGCCCCATTTAAATTTAGTTAAGATCTAACAAGTAGTTTGTGAGTTTTTCGTAATATTGGTAATTTTGATGCGTTTTAGATGAAGTCGCTTTTATTTTTTTGTTAAAATCTTAAATATTGAGCTTATAGGACGACAGGAGATGCGTTAAAATAGCATTGCAATATTTTTAAAATTTTATTCATATAAAAGCGTATAGAATGTATAACTATAATATGATTTATAGGTATACGTAATTATATATAATTAATTATTTACATAGAAATCGCGAAAAGTTGAGAAATTGTAAGTAATTATTCCTTAATTTTTTTTTAAACTGCGACTGTAAACGCAACAGGTTGTGGGTTCGATTCCTACTCCAGGAAATGTAAAATGTAGTATTTTCATTTTCTGGGTTTGGTAACAAGGCAAAGCGCGGCGTTGAGTTCCGCCACTCAACACGCAATGCCTCAATTTGGCGGAAAGTGGGGAACGGAAATGTTGAAAGAGAATGGAGAGTCTTAACACTAGGTTTTCTGGTTCCCTCTGCCTACCCCGCTATATGCGGGATACAGCGTGAAGTTAAAAAAAATATATATTATATTTATTACCATTTTTCTATTATATAAAAAAAGTAGTTCGTGTAAGCATATAATTTTTATGTATTAAAGTGTTAACCGTTGCGCGCGGTGATATACAGAATTATTTAAAAAAACACACATTGACTGGATATTTTATTATTTTTTTGTTTATATCAAGGCGGTTGGCGAGCGAAGCGATCAAGAGACGAGGCCACTAATTTTATATATCATAATTGTACAAATGAGATTTGAACCCATAATCGTCGTGAGACAAATATTTAACTTGGCTATGACTATGTAGTCACGTATATGTACGTATACTAAAACCGCATTAGCAACTTATCTCGACTAAACCTTGTTAATAAACGTTGTTTTCACAGTGATTTACAATATACTAGCTGTTACCTACGACTTCTCTCGTGTGTTCAATTATAATCCACAATAAGTTCATCGTACATAGCACATGAATACTCATATTAAAGTACTATATACGCATCATTATGGATCTTTTCAAAGAAATTAGATGTTTTACCGCGGTACAATAGCAGCTTAAGTCACTCTTCAGCCACCTAAC
Source organism: Philaethria dido (assembly GCA_033558755.1). NCBI lineage: Eukaryota > Metazoa > Arthropoda > Insecta > Lepidoptera > Nymphalidae > Philaethria > Philaethria dido. Next base: position 17,396 of record JAKGSA010000316.1, on the reverse strand, counting down.
TAATATGATCGCTTCTTTGCCGCTAACTACACGGAGTTCTAACTGTTAGTAATAAAAAGATCCACATTAAATAGGTACTTCACCTCTTTGAAATGACTTTTTATTTCACAAAGCATTTGAACAATATTTTTTCTTTACTATTAACGTTGTAACATCAGAAATGGGTTAATGGAGGGCAAAATGACGTCATTCATCTTAGTTGGATTCCTCTTAACTCTTACGCGCCGCTCCCTACTACCTAATTTCCTTCATTATTGTTTTTTTTAATTTATTTTGTTGTCAAAAAAGATAAACATGTTCAGTTTTTCAACGGTTACTTGTGGCTTTAGTCGCTTGATCGATTCGAATTGGTATCATAATGGATCTTCCAATGAGTACAAGATATTTAACCTCGGTAAAAGTGAGCTATATATTTAGAAATTTAACGCCTGTCGTGGCGCAGAGGCACAAGTGTGCGACTGTAAACGCGACAGGTTGTGGGTTCGATTCGCACTCCAGGAAATGGAATTTTTCATTTCCTGGGTTTGGTAACAAGGCAAAGCGTGGTGTTGAGTTTCGCCTCTCAGCAATGCCTCAATTCAGCGGAAAGTGGGGAACGTAGTGTCTTAACACTAGGTGCCCTCTACCTACCCTGCTATATACGGGATACAACGTGAAGCTATGTATGTATGTAAAAAAAGGTTGCTTCACTTCCTACCTTTTTAAATATCTTCATTCGAAAAATAATAACATACAAATGCTACGTTGAGATGTGAAAAGAAAACAATTACACATTCATAAAATTAGTATTGATGGCTCAATAACTTATGTCCGTTAGTCGTTTGGTCCATAGTTCCATAGCACATTGAACTTATGTTCAATATACTGTCGTACAAGAGCGTTAGAACCATATATATACATGTATTGTAATCGTGACAATTTACAAATATTCATTTTAGTGTCAACATTTGATATTATGACGAGCTTCATTCTCGCTTGGTAACATCTTTATATACCTTTTTAGTCTTTTATAAATTCTTAATTCTTAGAGAAATATTATTTTGTTCAAAATTTTTTTTTGAGAACCTAGTGTTATGACACTCTATTCTCTTTCAACAATTCCGTTCCCCACTTTCCGCCGAATTGAGGCATTGCGTGTTGAGTGTTGAGTGTTGCGGAACTCAATGCCGCGCTTTGCCTTGTAATCAAACCCAATAAATGAAAATACTAAATTTTACATTTCCTGGGTTGGGAATCGAACCCACAGCCACTCGCACGCTTGTGCCTCTGCGCCACGCCAGGCAATTATTTAACGGAAATTTTAAAAATTAAAAGATAGAAAGAAATATTACCAATATGAAAGACGATTATAATATTTTGGACGTGTAGTAATTGAGAAAAGTTAACGAAAGATATGATTTTTAACGGCTTTTAAATTATTGTTTTAGGATTTAATTGTTACTGACAATTATTTGAATTTATCATTTATTTAAATGTACGAATTCTTTCAACATACTTTTGAATCATTAGGATTGTTTGTATGGAAGAAAAATAACTTAAATACTTTTTTCAGCTTCATGCTTGATCGCGCATAACAGCATAGACAAAGAGAACCTAGCGTCAAGAACCTCCGTTCTCCTCTTACTGCCCAAATTCGAGACATTGCGTGTTAAGTGGCGGAACTCAACGCAGCGTTTTGTCTTACTAGCGCAAGTAAATGAAAATAATTTAAATATATTCACTCCCTAGAGTTGGAATCCAACCCAGTACCACTCTCGTTTATGTCATGCGCCTTGAGTGCCTATAGATAAATATCTATATTATCATAGAAAATATTATTATTACGTTTACTTTGTATTATATAATAAATCAAAACAAAATATGTTTTTTTCCAAAACCGGAAAGGTGTGAAGGTACATTGTACTCGAATATACGAAATATTTTGATAAGGTATCAATATTGTTTCCTAGTTAAAGATATCAGTATCAGTTATGCTTACAGTAATCTGACGATATCAATGGTTATTCAATACTAATTATTATTAGCTTCAAAATAAATTTGTCACATTTTGTTTATGGAATTGAATTGTGGAACGGAATTGTTGTAAGAGAACGGAGTGTCTTAACACTATGTTCTCAGGTTCCCTCTTCCTACCCTTCCGCATATAGCATATGCGGGATACAGCGTGAAGTTGTTTATGTACAAGTATTAAGGGGCTTCCCTATTCTTTTGGCCATGGTGGCCATGCTTAACGGCTCTATATACATATAATATATTTTTTTTTACAAAAGACAAAGAACACCCCGTATAAATATTATCCAGTATAATCCCTATTTTATTCTTTATTTTTTTTATTTATAGCTAGTTTTAAAAAATATAAAAATTGAACTTTACTTTTTTTTTAAATTTAATATGTAATAGCTAACTAATTAATAAATATAACATATTTTTTTGTTAGGTGTCAATTCAGAGATTGGTATAAAAAATCACCCCAAATAGTTTATTTCTCTTTTTTTACTTATTATTATAAAAAAAATCTGTAAAAAATATATTATAACAAACATATAAGTAGTAACATTCTATTTAAATTTCATAAAGATATCTTTAATAGACGCCAGTCGTGGCGCAGAGGCACAAGCGTGCGACTGTAAGCGCGACAGGTTGTGGGTTCGATCCCCATTCCAGGGAATGTAAAATTTAGTAATTTCATTTCTTGGGTTTGGTACTAAGGCAAAGCGCCGCATTGAGTTCCGCCACTCAGCACGCAATGTCTCAATTCGGCGGAAAGTGGGGAACGGAATGGTTGAAAGAGAACGGAGTTTCTTAACACTAGGTTCTCTGGTTCCCTCTGCCTACCCTGCTATATGCGGGATACAGCGTGAAGTTAAAAAAAAAGAAAAAAAAATCTTTAATAGATATGGAGAAAATCAAGTTTTTTATTAAGGGTTGAAACCCCCATAACTCCCTTCCTGTAAGGATTAGGGGCACAAAATTAACTGTATATCTATTTCAGATTAAATCAATATAAAAATGGTAAAATCAATTCATTATACGCCAATGCAGTTTTTCTTAGCTTATCCGGCTAGATCCTTTAAATCTACTTATCGGTAGACACATGCGTACAATAATTAAAAAATATATAATATATTTCTATATTGTATTAAAAAAAATCTTTATGTACGAGATATGAATAACTGTATATATAACTGTATATATTTATTATAATTAAAAAAATATATTAGAAATCTCTCAATCACATTAATGAGGGAAAAAAACCGGTGATTCTCCAAGGGATATCACCAGGATCACCAGACTGATCGTATGGTATTTCTTTTATTTCTCATTATCTTTAAATTTCTTATAAAAATTAAAAAATAAATTTTGTAGCTTCACGCTGTATCCCGCATATAGCAGGGTAGGCAAAGGGAACCTAGTATAAATTTTGTTGAATCTCATATTTTATTATTTATCTACGTTGTAAAAGTTTTAATGTTAGATTGCAGAAAGAGAAATAGACTTCCATATTTAAAAAGAAACTCCTGTATTTATAATAAATTATTATAACCATTGAACTGTAAAATTAAAAAATATTATAAAAATATGGTTAAAAGTTAAAATTATTAATATTCAATTTAAATTAACTTCTAAATTATTTTTTTAAAACGTAACACTTACACAGCATAAATAAAAAATAACTCACCTTATAAAACAAAAAAAATCCACATGAAAATTAAATAAAAAAAAAAGTTACCCAAAAAAAATTAAAGAAAATTAAAAAGATTTTACTAATAAGGTTTTATAATCGTAATCAACAGATAAAAATAGAATTTATAAACACTCGGCCGGTAGCGGCCTATGTTGGTGAACAAGACACAAGTACTGGCGTTTTGTGCGAGATTTGGCAACGATATACAACTGTATCACATGAGTAAATTACATGCTTAAGGTGTACTAGGGTTATCACTTAATGACATAAATTTTCATAGATTATTTCCGTATCACGGCGATATCGTGAATAGGTTGATAAGTCTACATGACTATATAAAATAATTTAGTATTTTCATTCCCGGCTCTGGTAACAAGGCAAAGCGCGGCGTTGAGTTCCACCACGCAACACGCAATGCTTCAATTCGGCGGAAAGTGGGGAACGGAATTGTTGAAAGAGAATGGAGTGTCTTAACACTAGGTTCTCTGGTTCCCTTTGCCTACACTGCTATGTGCGGGATACAGCGTGAAGCTATAAAAAAGATTTCAAATTCAAATCCGTAAAATGGGTGCAACGATATAACGTCTGTCTTATAAGTATTTTTTTTTCATGTGTAACGGATGGCAAACGAACAGAAGGACCACCTGATAGTAAGTGGTTACCTTCGCCCATGCACATCTACAACACCAGAGATGTTGTAGATGCGTTGTCAACCTAGAGGATATAGATGGAAGGGCAGGACAATGTATGTAGTCCGCTATTGGAACCACCACATTTTGGGGAAAGGATGGGTGGGAAAGGGGAAAACCTGGCTTACATGCCATCGAACCGGAACACATCAAAAGTAAATTACATGCTTAAGGAGTCTAGGGTTATCACTTAATGACATGAGTTTTCATAGATTATTTCTGTATCACGGCGATATCGTGAATAGGTTGATATGTCGTATATTTGGAGTTATAGGGATCTAATCAAAAATCATGATTTTTATTTTATGCCTAGAAACATTCTAAGACTCAACTATGTTTATCGACTTTGATTAAAACAAGAATATACTCGTACATTAAAATATAATTAAAAAGATTATTATTATTTTTTTCTTTTTTTTAAAAGGAATGAAAAAAAAAAATTAAAGAAAATGTCAAGTTTTTTTTTTAAAAACTTAAATGTACAAATCTATATTGACGTTGCGTGACGCCACTCAGCACGCATTACCTCAATTCGGTGGAAAGTGGGGAACGGAGTGTTTTAACACTAGGTTCCCTCTGCCTACCCTGCTATATGCGGGATACAGCGTGAAGTTATGTATGTATGTATGTGTATTGACGTTTCCCAAAAAAATATATTTTTTTAAATAGGTCACCATAATTCGAAAGGTGCCATGTCTATATCAGATTTTAAATCCGTAACAAGCGTGAATAAGTTGGTAAGTCGCAAATGCAATTTTTTGAGGGTAGGCTTTATTTGGCAATATATATCATTCTCGCCTATCGTGGCGCAGAGGCACAAGCGTACGACTGTAAACGCGACAGGTTGTGGGTTCGATTCCCACTTCAGAAAATGTAAAATTTAGTATTTTTATTTCTTGGGTTTGGTAACAAGGCAAAGCGCGGCGTTGAATTCCGTCACTCAACACGCAATGCCTCAAGTCGGCGGAAAGTAGGGGACGGTAAACTTAATTTCACGCTTTATCCGTAGCGGGGTAGTCAGAGAGAACGGAGCGCCGAACGCTACGGTCCCTGCATACTTCTTTCACCTCGTCCACAGTCATTAACCTGAAAAGGTTAATGCGTGAAGACGCATTCCCTCCGGGGGGTCCTCATGCTTTTTACGAGACCTTTCTCCAGTATCATTGATACTGTGTTCTCGAAGGTCAACCGAGATCTCCCCTTACCTCTCTTGCCGCTCACCTTTGCTTCATAAATCTTTCTCACCATTCTTTCATCATTCATCCTCTCGACGTGCCCAAGCCAGCACGTTCTTCTTCATTTTATGAAGCTAAAAAAATCTTTTTATAGATAAAATTATAATTTTATTACATAACCCATTATAAATAATAGTATAGGAGCAGATTAATAGATAAATTGGTATTATAATATGCAGGCGCCGCAACAGTGACGCTTTCAGACAGCTAATACTGTTATCACAATATTGTACAAGTTAACAGATTATAATGATAATGTATATTTGTTTTACTTTTTTTTTTTACTTTTCACTGTAAATAGGATATTTTTTTAAATGTATAAAAAAATAATGTCCTTAAGGATTCGGACCCGTGTCTCTTAGAAGTAATACCTTAAGTAATTTCATTCTTATCGAGCTTAATAATTTTATATTATATGTTTGCACTTTTTTGTATTTGTTGAAAAAAAATATATGGGAATCAATTAAAACTCCAAATATATTTTATATATAGAGAGAGAAGCTATCGTAGCTCAGTAGGACAACACTTTACTGTAGGGGTGAGCGGTTGCGAGTTCGATTTCCACTCGCGGCAATGATTATATTTAAATTATTTACATTACCCTACTTTGATAAGACAAAGCGCGGCTATGTGTTCCGCAACTCAACACACAATGTTTCAAATTCGAGTGAAAAGTAGAGAACGAAGTGAATTAACACTAGGTTCTCTCTGGCTAACTTGCCATGAGGAAAAAACTTGAAGTAGTAAAAAAAAATATTTCTTTTCTTTCCTTCCGGTTTCCGTTTTAGACCGGAACAAACATCTATATGTACCTAAATAGGATGTGAATATGCAACCTTCGTACCTTATAACAGTACTGAGTGTGTCATTTCTATCTTAACAATTACTATCTTTTGTATTAATATTTATTTACACCATACAATTTGTGTAACGCCTTTCGTGGCGCAGAGGCACAAGCGTGCGACTGTAAACGTGACAGGTTGTGGGTTCGTTTCCCACTCCTTGAAATGGAATTTTTACACGCAATGTCTCAATTCAGTGGAAAGTGGGGAACGGAGTGTCTTAACACTAGGTTCCCTCTGCTTACCCTGCTATACGCGGGATACGGCGTGAAGCATGTAATTTTCGTAACATATTTATGAATATTCCATAGTTTGCCATAGCTTATTTATAAGTAACAAGAAAACTAATACAAAAGACTAAAATGTCCACTTTTCAACAGTTTCCAGACCTGGAAAATACTATCCTCTCATATCAAAATTGGGAAATAATATTATGACAAAAACATTTTAATATATCTACAATCATCTACATACAAATCTGTTAAATTCGTCCGAATTGCACTATGACATTTTTTTATAATTTTTTTAACTTATAATTTTTTTATTTTATTTAAATAAATATTTATTATATATTAACGCCTGTCGTGGCGCAGAACCACAAACTGTAAATGCGACAGGTTGTGGGTTCGATTCCCACTCCAGGAAGTGTAAAATTTTGTATTTTCATTTCTTGGGTTTGGTAACAACGCAAAGCGCGGCGTTGAATTCCGCCACTTAACATGCAATGCCTCAATTCGGCGGAAAGTGGGGAACGGAATTGTTGAAAGAGAATGGAGCGTCTTAAAACTAGGTTCTCTGGTTCCCTCTGCCTACCCTGATATATGCGGGTTACGGCGTGAAGTAAAAAAAAAAGTTATATATTATTCAATTAAATAAGTACTTATATTCAAAATATTATTGTTTGTATATAAATAATCAATAGCTTAAAAAATAATTAACAGCTTAAACAATAAAAAGATAAAACAATCAATATGTATATATGTGCCTTACAAAATGGTTTTTCATGATATGACATTTTACAAGGAAAATCTAATGAGGAAGGTAGTAAATGTAACACGTGTGCGGAATCAGAATAATGGAAGTGGAGGAATAGGCCTAAAGTATACACAGAGGTCATAATTGTAAACAATCTTTAGTGGGTTTTTATTGTATATCTGTTTTTGATGTGAAACGTCTATTTTCTCGGGTATAAACCGGATCGTAGACGTGGCGACGCTTGCCGTGTATATGCTATAATAAGGTATATATATATATATATATATATATATATATATATATATAGTCTATCTGTAGATGTTTATTACTTATACGACCATGATGTATCACTGCCAGGCGTCCCGGGACGGCTCACATTTTTTTTATTAACTTATATATGAAAGCAGTTTCATCTATCGCAGGGTCAGACAGAGCCTAGTGACAAAACCCTCCGTTTACCTTTTTCCACCTGAATATGAAATATTGCGCATAATCATTCTCCAAGTGGGAATGGAATTCACGACCAACGCGATTAGTTTTAGTGAGTTTAGAATCCACTGCACCGGGATGGCTTTAAGTAACTTATATATGTTTTTTTTACAGCTTCACACGTTATCATGCAGGGTCCAGAGAGTGTCAAGACATTCCGTACGCCACTTTCCACCGAATTCGACACATTGTATCTTAAGCGGTGGAACTCAACGCGAAGCTTTGTCTTGCCAGACTGGAGGAGTAAAACTATTTAAAATATAAGTCAGAACACAGTAGCAATGACACTGGAGGAAGGTCACTTAAAAAGCATGAGGATCTGTATGAAGAGGTTAATGACTGCGGACGACGCGAAAGAGATATGCAGGGACCGTAGCGTTTGGCGCTCCGGAACTCCAACTACCCCGCTAACGACAAAGCGTGAAGTTAATTAAGTAAGTAATCATTCCTCTGAATGGTAATCGAACCCACAACCAACCTTTTACAGTAATACGATGTACAATAGCGTCGCAATGACCTCATATAATGAAGTAATTATGACCTGTAACACTCAATGTCAGTTAATCAATAAATAAATTGGGAAAAGTACAACATCATTATTATCGTCGATTCCCTCCTTGAATTAATTATTATCTAGTGAATTTTTCCAAACAAATTCATTAAATAAAAAGATTAGATTGTATTATTTTTGTTTTTGGATCAGTAGGTATCTTGTAAGCAATGCATCAGGGAATATAACACCGAGGTCATATTAGGTTCAATATAAAAGATAACAAGACAAGGCAAAGTGCGGCGTTGAGTTCGGCTGATCAGCACGCAATACCTCATTTCGGCGGAAAGTGGGGAACAGAATTGTTGCAAGAGAACGGAGTGTCTTAACACTAGGTTCTCAGGTTTCCTCTGCCTACCCTGCTATATGCGGGATACAGCGTGAAGTTAAAAAAAAACTAATTAAATAAATAAAAAATCTAAATCATTTGGCAAAATCAATTGCTTAAAAAAAGTTAATGATAATAATTATTTTTTTTTAGCTTCACGCTGTATCCTGCATATAACAGGGTAGGCAGAAGGAACCTGAGAACCTAGTGTTAAGACACTTTGTTCTCTATCAACAATTCCATTTCTCATTTTAACAAAAAAAGAAAATTTTAAATAAAATGAACTATAATATCAAAATGATATATAATATGAAAATATATGAAATAACTCATAAACTTCTCTTCACTTCTCGTCAAATCGTAACTAAATTTAAATAGTTATTATATAAAAAAAGAATTAACGCCTGTCGTGGTGCAGAGGCACAAGCGTACAACTGTAAAGGCGACAGGTTGTGGGTTCGATTCCTACTCTAGGAAATTAACTATTTTCATTTTCTGGGTTTGGTAACAAGGCAAGCGCGGCGTTGAGTTCCGCCACTCAGCACGCAATGCCTCAATCTAGCGGAAAGTGGGGAACGGAATTGTTGAAAGAGAATAGAAAGTGTTAAGCCACTCCGGCTTAACACTAGGTTCCCTCTGCCTGCCCTGCTATATGCGGGTTACAGCGTGAAGTTAAAAAAAAATCAAAATTATAACACTCAGTAAAAACTAATGCGGTGACATAAATAAAAAATACAGTCGAATTGAAAACTAACTTTTTTAAAGTCGGTCTGAAAATGTCAAAAGATTCCTAATTTAAATAAATTATGTATAATATATATGCTTGTGCACTTTTGAATTGTGAATTAACATGAAAATGTCAGTATTGTCTATTCTACGAGAAGCTTCCACCGACTTGAAGAATTCAATGGCTAAAAATTTTCATTGTTTTGGAAATATATTTGTAATAATTATAAAAAGATACTAAATACTAGTTATTTAAATGGATAACAATTCACATTTAAATAAGAAAGGATATGACTAAGATGACATCACCATCTACCTAGATAGGCTGTGTCACAAAAAAATATAAAATTATTTTTTCAATTTTAAATTTGTTATACATATAAGTATGTAATAAAAAGAATATTTTTATATATATATATATATATATATATATATATATATATATATATATATATATATATATGTATTTTAACTTCACGCTGCTTCCCCCATATAGCAGGGTAGGCAGAGGGAACCAGAGAAGCCACGATAGGCGTCGATAATAAATAAAAAAAAACAAATAATACATTTTACACAATTTTGGAAAACACTTCAAATATCTAAACAATAAATTATTTATTTTTATAATTCATTATTATAATGACGCCTATCGTGGCGCATGGCACAAGCGTGCGACTGTAAACGCGACAGGTTGTGGGTTCGATTGTGGGAATCCAGGAAATGAAAATATGAAATAATATTTAGACTTTTCATTTCCTCACTCTAGTAATAAAGGAAAGCGCGGCGTTGAGTTTCACCACTCAGCATGCAATGCCCTAATTCGGCGGAGAGTGGGGAATGGAAATGTTAAAAGACAGCGGAGCTTAACACTAGATTCTCTGCTTGCCTCTGCCTATCCTGCTATGTTCGGGATACAGCGTGATGCTTAAGAAAATGTCAAATACCGTATTTTTTTGAGTGCTCAATGTCGACATTTCATTATATTGATAAAAACTACCTTGCAAGGAAAACCACAATATAAAATTATGTTCATTAAATCCAAGGATTTTATTGCTTATATTTACAAGTGGACGAATTTACTGTAAAATAACAGTTAAACTAGAATTTGTCTAATTAAACCAAGAAAATGTAATAAAATTTTAATATAACTAAATATACATATACGGGTCTGAGGCATTAAATTAAGTGAACCGGTGGTAAATTATTTGACGTTCAAAAAATGAAGCTTGTAACTTCTTATTTTTGAATAAAATTATTTGACTTTGACTTTGACTATACTATCACAAGATAATCTCAAGTTCAGACAACTCTGATACGATATTCATTTACGTCAAAATTTTAAACATACATATATATTTCTACGTAAGAATAATGTATTGCAAAAAGGTCTATAAATTTAAAGGCATTCTTTGACTTTTTTTTTATATAATTCTAATTGTCATGTGATTTTAATTACATACTCTATGTATGTTTTTTTTTTCATTTTAATAAACAAATAATAATTTTAATGGCCTATTAAATTTATTTATAGACAAACTTCCGTTCATCCATTACACAAATATGTATGTATCTTAGATAGTAAATAAAAAACTAACTTCCCACTAGTTTTCCTAAGCCCTTTATAGATAATATATATTGTTAGTTATCAATACTTTTTTTTATTTAATTTTTTTTTAACTTCACGCTCTATGCCGCATATAGCAGGGTAAGCAGTGGGAACCTGAGAACCTAGTGTTATCCATTCTCTTACAACAATTCCGGTCCCCACTTTCCGCCGAATTGAGGCATTGCGTGCGGAGTGGTGGAACTCAACGCCGCAATATATTTATATTATAATTATAATATATTTATATTTAAAATATTTCATTTTAAATGTAAAAATAAATTTGAGATTAACTTTATCTATATTTATAAGGATATTTAACCTTCATATAAATGTCTAAGTTAAATATTAAATTAATATCACAAAATTTTTAATTAAATTTATTTTGGCATAAAACAAGTGTGTGCAAAGATTAGGCACAATCGTTCAAGTCTTTATCCAACATGTTTTGTTTTTCACAGATAATAATTTACTTGGTTTTTATTTTCCCGCCAAAGTTACTATCATGTCGAAATTACCGCGTTAAATATGTCATAATAGGACTAACAACAAAAACCTCTATATATAAATACGTGAAGCAAAAACTTTGGATCCCTTTTTGCGAAAATTACGTGGGCGCAGGAGCATGAAACTTGATACACTTATAGTTTATATAGAGGAGTGCTTAAAAATATATTATATTAATAAAATAAATGTTACACACACTACCATGGCTTGACATCCATGCTTACAGAAAGTGACATATACATTACTAAAGACAACGCTTTGTTAACGCGTCAACGGGGAAACTATATCATATGTAAGTACCACCACCACTATAGTAACTGTATTATTATAATTATCTAGCTCATGTAATTTAAATAATAAAACAGAAAAGAAATATTGACAAGAACGATGACGCCATTTTGGCGTTAGAGCGTATTGTGTAGCGAATGTTTTAATAATATAGATATTGCTTCTATTTATCTCCAATGGGATGAAAGAAAGTTTATTAAGATGAATGGAATTATGTACGGGCTTAGATGAAAATACAGTAATATGACTTATATATCAGAATAACACATGCGCTACAATTTAAAAAGATTATGTGTAATTTGGCCATTACATAATGAAAAGTATCTAGGTTTACTTATGCGGACCACGAATGAAAAAAATAAAGCTAAATTAAAAACGTTTAATAAGTAGTAGAAATATTTTACTATCATCTAAAGTTTATGACATTTTACTACCTATTACGTCTGTCGTGGCGCAGAGGCACAAGCGTGTGACTGTAAACGCGACAGGTTGTGGGTTCGATTTCCACTCCAGGAAATATTAGTATTTTCATTTCCTGGGTTTGGTAACAAGGCAAGCGCGGCGTTGAGTTCCGTCACTCAGCACGCAATGCCTCCATTCGGCGGAAAGTGGGGAACGGAATTGTTGGTTCTCAGGTTCCCTCTGCCTACCCCGCTATATGCGGGATACAGCGTGAAGATAGAAGAAAAAAATACCTATTAAAATCTTAAATAAGCTTACAATAATTTTCGGCAATGTGTCTTGTTCACCACCTATTTGTAATCTAATAGAATCACTAACAGGGAACAAATATTGTTACAGTTACGTATATCTACATACATTCTTAATACTGAAGTATACTTCAGTCTGCTATAGAAGATAATCATTTTTATCAAGTAAGTTGTAAAACTGTATACAAAGTAGATTTAATAATAAAGATAATTACAAATACTTAGTAATAATTATTACTAGCGTTTGTTTCACATCGCTTTCAATTTATATAGAAAATGATTTTGTTGTTATTTATCGTATAGAAATGTTTTTATGGTGACTTATTGGCCTTGGATATAATATATCTTCATAAAAGATTGAAAATCTTATATTAATCTTATATATATATATATATATATATATATACACTATAGTGATGCTCGGTAATTAATATAATATTAGCAAAAATCACATTTTGACTGGATATTTATATTCTGTTTCTTATTCTTTGCAAGCGTTGTGTTGGCGAACGAAGTGAAAAGAGTTCAGTGCCCCTTAGTAGACACTAATTAAGACATATAAAACTAATTACTGAGTGACTCAACACTAAGCTCTCTCTACCTCCTGCATTGCGGGAAAGACCGTGAAAGTGTAATTTCTTTAGTGGAGAGATAGAGTGTAATGTATTGTATTGTGTGTTAGTTACCTAATTACAATACAATACAATACAAATATTCTTTATTGCACACAAATAAACAAATAACATAGAAGTACTCGTAGTAATAGCGTACAATAAGGCGGCCTTATCGCTTAAAGCGATCTCTTCCAGGCAACCTTTGGATATTGGTGATTAATTAGTGATTTTATAAATGATAACACACCTTGGGAACGAAGTGCTCGCTCCAGTCTGTTTCAAAGGTATCATTGTCATTAATAAAGAATTGTAAACCATTGTCGAATATAAAAAAAAAAAGTTCCGCTGAGTTTCTTGCGCTGGTTCTTCTCAGGTCTGAGGCATTAAATTTAGTGAACCGGTGGTAAATTATTTGACGTTCAAAAAATGAAGCTTGTAACTTTTTATTTTGAATAAAATTATTTGACTTTGACTTTGATTTACATAACTGAATATGATGTTTTTTTTCAATTTTTTTAAAGATTATTCTTCCCAGACTTTCTTAGAAGAAGTACATATATGTTGATTACTAACAACTGCTAGGTTTTTACTTAGATAGCTTGTTTATTTCGGATTACGATTGCACTAATTCCTTTACAGTATTAGACCGACTTTAGACCGACTATCGTTGAAACTTTATCAAATATTTATATTTTTATACGTATATATCTATATTGTGTGTTACTATAATAATAAATAAAGCTTTTATACACTGTCATATTATTTACGATATATTAGTTAGACGAATTGGGCGTTGGGTTTTACCATTTTTTTTAGCTTCACGCTGTATCCCACATATAGCAGGGTAGGCAAAGGGAACCAGAGAACAGTGTTAAGACACTACGTTCTCTTTTAACATTTCCATTCCCCACTTTCCACCGAATTGAAGCATTGCGTGCTGAGTGGCGGAACTCAACGCCGCTCTTTTCCTTGTTACCAGAGCATGGAAATGAAAATACTAAATATTATTTAATATTTTCATTTCCTGGAGTGGGAATCGAACCCACAACCTGTCTCGTTTACAGTCGCACGCACGCAGTAGTGGGGCTGAGGCACAAGCCTCAGCCCCACTACAGGCCGATTAATAATAAAATAAATATATGACTTAATACTTATCTTGCATTGCTATGCCGGTAGAAAAGGCTTAATGGAAAGACACTCCATTCTGCTTTTTTAGTCCAAATTCGAAACATTGCGAGTGGAGTAACAAAACTCAAAGCTGCACTTTGATTTGGTAGAGCGGAGAAATGAAAATAGTTTAAAAATAATCATTCCCTCGAGTGAGAATCGAACCCACAACCAACGGCATTTACATTTACATGTTATCCCACTGTATAGAGTGAATATTTTTAGATTTAATAAATAAAAAAATATATATATTTTAGTGTCTTTTATATTATCATAGTTAGGATATGATAATTATTTATAGACTTGTACAACTTTGTTAACAGCAAAAACGAATTACAGCAAATAAATCCTTTTGCCTCCTTGCTATATGCGGGATACATCGTGATACATCGTGTAGCAGTGGCAAGGCGTCCATAGAACACGGTTCCCACCGGCTTGTCTAACTTTTCTAAGTATGAGACCTAAGAAAAGGGTTGCCAAAAAATGTGGAGCTCCAATTGTAATGAAGTTTAAAAAAAAAAACAAAGTCAAACAAAGGTGTGAGACCTAAAAAAATAGGTATAATATTGCAAAAACAGAAGTACTGACATGACATTTGACTTTGACTTTGACTTTGACTTAAGCACCCTTAAAAAAGGTCTTCACCAAAATTCGATTGTGAAATTACTAAATACCTTCACATTCTATACCGGCTTCTCTAAAAATTACCGGCTTTCCGAAATATTACGTATATATACGGGAAGCCGATAATTTTTAGACTTCCCTAAACACCGGCTTCTCTAAATTTACCGGTATGCCTAACTTAAATTTTCACTCATTAGACATATAGACTTAATTACAATAAATAATTAAAATTAACAAAAAAAGAAAATCGATTTAACAATCATATAACAAAAGAATCGTTAAAATGGGTCATTGCTATAAAGTTATGCGATACACATAAAAAACAGTCGATTCGAGATATCGTCTAATATTTCTATTCATTTCTCGATATCCATACACTATATTCAAGGTCAAAGCAATGTAGTAATCAATTATAAGAGCACACAATGCTATTATATTGCGTAACATCCACACAGTACACGAGATTACTATTTAAACCTATCCTTTGCTTTACTTGTTAGCGCTGAAAATCAAATATTTAGTCTTACTAATGCCTGCTAGAACGTATTATGGCGCCTGTGTATGAAAGTTTAATGTTTGGATTTTAAATATTATGTAAGTATTGTATAAGCGATATTTGGTTTAAAGTTTAACATATGTTATTGCATTTTTCTTTGGGTTATATGGTCATTGGGCAGAGAGAAGTCATATTTTTTAAAATTATTTGATTCTCTAAGACTTTTGCTACATTAAATTATTACATACATACATAGGTTCACGCTGTATCCCGCATATAGCAGGGTAGGCAGAGGGAACTTAGTGTTAAGACACTCCGTTTCCCACTTTCCGCCGAATTGAGTCAATACGTGCTGAGTGGCGGAACTCAACGCCGCGCTTTGCTTCTGTTACCAAACCCAGGAAATGAAAAATTCCATTTCCTGAATTGGGAATTGAACCCACAACCTGTCGCGTTTACAGTCGCACGTTTGTGCCTCTGCGCCACGACAGGCGTTTTGAAACTACTATTGTATATTAACTAAAAAAAATATTTAACGAATCCAGAAGTGACATTAGCACTCTATTACAAATCAAAATTATGCAAACCTTTATCAAAATATGCTCAGCCGTTTTTGCCCGTGTGACAAAGATAAGTAAATAGATTATAATGCAGAAAGAAACTCGTGTAGCCGTGGAAACAAATTTAAACGTGTGCAAAAATAGTACAATATGAATAATTCACGTTTTTGCTTATTGTTGTTAGGTAATAGTTATGTGTATCTCATTAGTCAAGTAAGTATAAAATTTTAACATAATTATCATTATAGGTACATAGATACAACCTTGTATTTATGTTGCTAAGAATATAAGAAGAAATGCGTTAAATGGGGAATGGAAATCTTAAGAGAACGGAGTGTCTTTGATAAACAATTGTAAACCATTGTCGAATATAAAAAAAAGTCGCGCTGACTTTCTTGCGCCAGTTCTTCTCAGGTCTGAGGCATTAAATTTAGTGAACCGGTGGTAAATTATTTGACGTTCAAAAAATGAAGCATGTAACTTCTTATTTTGAATAAAATTATTTGACTTTGACTTTGACTTTGACTTTAGGTTTTTAGGTTCCCTCTGCCTACCCTGCTATAGGCGGGATACAGCGTGAAGTTGAAAAAAAAGAAAATCTGACGTTTTGATTTACTTAAAAATTTGTACACGTGTCCGGATGCTATGATATTATATTTTATATCATGGACTTGATGCTCTTACCAGGACGATCTTATGAACGATAAAGTAGTTAAGGGATTTCCCTCTTTTTTAAAATTATTTTGTCATTGAAATGTGTTTAAATAAGTATACTGATATGAGATATACATTTGATTTCATAGCATTTCCGTATCACATTTTATTGGTAAGCAAATATTTATTTACCTAGCGACAAACATATTTGTTATATTACAGAATGTGAACATTTCTTTCTATTTTCCACCCAAATTCAAGCCAATGCGTTAAGTAGAGACACTAGAAGCTGTTATTTCCTTATCAAAATTACGAAATGAAAACAAAGATTCGTTCCCGTTCCCTCGAATAAGATTGAACCCGCAACCACTCACATTTACAATCAAACGCTGTACCACTGTATCACGACGATTTTGTTATGTAATTGTTATTATGCTTATTTTCAAGGTTCCATGTTAATATAAGTTGTAAAGTTTATGATATATTGTAAGAAAAATTCTTGTTAAAATGTTGTTATGCACAAAATCCTCTATGTAGTTAGATAAAGATAGATAAAGATAATATTTAGACACGGATAAGAAGTATGCGTAAATCGTGAATGTTTGGAATGTCAATATGGACAATAAAAGTTGATGTTTTTATCAAGTTATCTCT